>JAGDQP010003396.1:67953-94519 GCA_022664845.1 Lepisma saccharinum
GTATGTTATTTGTCTTCCCGTTTTCCTCAATCTCCTTAATCTTCTGCATCAGATATTCTCGCTTTTTGCTTCTGAACCCTAGTGTGGCATTTCGTTTCGCGTTACTGTAGTGGTTGGTATTTGTGTAGCTTTTATTACTTAGCCATCGTTGCCTTGCTTGTTTTCGTTCCTCATGAAGTTTAATGCATTCTTCATCAAACCAAGGTTTGTTTTTCTGTTGTTTCTTCTCACCTACGCGTTCCTTCGCTGCGCTCTTAATTGTTTCACGAATTGCCTCCCACATCTTACTTACATCAATTTCATTATTAATATCATCATTATTATTACTCGAGTCGGCTAGGATTTCGAACCTATTTGAGAGTTCGAGTTGGTAATCTGCTCTTATGCTCGGATTGCTTAATAGTTTCACTTCGAATTTCAGTTGTTTTGATCCCTTGCTTTCTCTGTTCGCGACGCATAACTTTTCCCTGACTTTTGTGGTCACTAATTGATGGTCGGTGTCACAATCCGCTCCTCTGTACGAACTAACGTCCATTATGTTGGTGTGTCTTCGTCTGTCTACTAATACGTGATCGATCTGGTTGAGAGTTTTGCCGTCCGGAGATACCCATGTGTATTTGTGTATGTCTTTGTGTTCAAAGTACGTGCTCTTTACCAGTAAGTTTTTCGAAATCGCGAAAGTTATCAGTCTTTTTCCATTGTTGTTGGTCTTTTCGTGAAGACTGTATTTGCCTATAGTAGGTCTATATTTTTCCTCCCTCCCTACCTTCGCATTGAAATCACCGAACACAAATTTCGAATTATACTTCGGTAATCGGTCAAACAACCTTTCTAGCTCATCGTAGAATATATCTTTGTCGTTATCATTAGCCACCTCGGTCGGAACATAGACGTTTAATAAAACCGTGTTACCCCATCGAGTACGTATCGTAACGTACGATAGTCTTTCGTTTATGAACTCTATATTCTGAACCGCCTGAAGGATACTATTCTTAATGAGGAACCCTGTTCCGAAATCGTGAGACTGTGTTCCCCCGTAGTAGAAAGTGTACTTGCCCTGTGGGATGCTATCTTGACCCTCCCACCGAACTTCTTATATCGCTAATATGTCTTGCTCGGACTTCTCGGTCTCGCGTACCGCCACCTGAAGAGCGCCCGTTTGGTATAATGTTCGTACGTTCCACGTTCCTATTCTAAGGTCTTTCTTAATCCTGTTCATAGAGCCCCCTGAAGCAGTCCCAGCCCGGAGATCCGAATGAGGGACTAGTTTACCTTCGGAATATTTTACCCCAGGAGAATCCATGAACCATCTGTTACTATTTCTTGACATGTTTTAGCGGTGTAGAGTTGTCAGCTCTACGACCTCGCAGTAAAGGTAGACATTCAAGATGTCGCCCTCTGTCCATCTCTGAGCTTTGCCGATGTCATTCATCTTCAGCCTCAGAGTGGTAATGGTGATGCTGCTTCCCCTCACCATGATATTTTTGTTCGGGGTTATCTTCCCCTAGCCTTTGTAGATCCCTCTATTAACTGCAAGGCAGCAGTACTGGTTTTGGTCCGCCCCGGAATATTTCCGGTACTCACCATATCTGGTCGGCATTCCCCTATCCGCCACCTGGGGAGGCGCCTGGTGGAAGACCAGTATAATCTGGATAATGAATATGTTTTAAATTCCTAATACAAAAAACCTTCATCATTCGCTAAGATTCGTACTTTTCAAACATGAACAAACTCGTTTTTCTTAACACTCATTTGCTCGCTTAATAAAATAGATACTTAGGATTACGTAAGATTCCAGTCTTAACAAAATAATTTAGAATGCCTAATTCACATGCAACGTTCGTAAATAGCAAGCAAAGGTAGTAAGTTTCTCTTCATATACTGGCCATAGTAACGCTTATAATAAGTGAAGTTCTGGTATGATCTTTCTGAGGTATGTAAAATGCTTAAGAAACAAGCTACGTGGCACGCTTTTTTTTTTTTTTTTTTTTTTTTTAGATTTTTGCTGCCGACTTGTAGGGCTGCCGAGAGCCCACTTGGAAAAACTTCCAGTACTGCTCAGAACTTTTGCGTAACCAGAACTTTTGAGTAAACAGTACTTTTGCATACGCCGCCCAGCTCCCTTCAGACTCTCCCTCCTTGCACCCAGCCCCTTGCATCCTGCCCTGGTGGGTTTGTATACATCCTAGATTTTAGTGTCCTCTTTTAAAATTATAAATCATAACTTTTATTAAATTTCCTTTTGTGTATTTACATTAAAGAAAAGAAAAAAAAATATTAATTTTCTTTAAAAACAATATATAAAAGTTCGACGCCAGGGTTTGAACCCGGGACCCTCAGATTTTCTCCTCGATGCCTTAACCACAAAACCAGACTGTAGCTGCCGGACTAAACGCTTTTCGCTGTTACTTAGTTCAAGCTACACGAGAGTGGAATATTCGTACCGGAAGTGTTGCCACATGAGTTGAACAGCCCTGCAGGTAGTTCTGAAAAAAAAATATTGCACGTGGCACCGTAGCGTTGAAGATAGCCTGTTGCATTAAAATCTTCTAGTTTCCTCAGTCAACCACACCATGTAATTGCCGGGAAGGTACCTAAAATTATACCCTGACCGTATATTTTCTAATCCTCTCCGCAGTCTATCTCGTTCTGTGTCTCAGATGCTGAAAGGCCATAAATGAATTCAACTTAATTTAGTTCCAAACTTCTAGATTTTTTCTTATAGCAGCTCTACTCCTTTTTGTTTGCTGACAACTGAATTCATTTAAAAAGGTCTTTTGGGTCTCATTTTAACAAATTTCTTTTGAATCACAATAAATGTTTCCATATGCAGGCTATAAATATATTTATTTTTTTCTTTCCAGATTGTCTTTAGATACTCCCCCGGATGTCATAATGATCTAATCTAATCTAACGGAACTTAACACAGATAAACTGGAAAAGTTTGGACAAATGTTACCTTTGCTTAAGCTTGGAATTACTGTAATATACCAAAAACTCACATATTCAGGAGCCCCTGTGAAGATCAACCGTTTCCTCGCTAATTATTAAGACTAATTCACACATACGGTGCCGTGTCCATGCTGTTCCCCTGCCATGCTCCGTCCGTGCCTTGGCCACGACCATTCACACATAGCCCCAGTTTTACAATCGACGGCTAAGCTGAGGCCAAGTCATATTTTGGCCAATCGGCGTACGCAAAATATGACTCGATCTCAACTTGGCCCTGACCGGAAGATTAGCCGTCGATTGTAAAACTGTGGGTTAGAGCGCCGTTCCCATACCGTGCTGCTACTACTTTCTGCACCAGTTCCAAAGATTGATAGCAAGAACGAAGATGTTGTTTTTGCTTGTAGTGCGTATATTCTTACGGAAGATAAGAAGAAAGAACTGAGATACTGGGTTCATAACCTGTGGAGAGCAAGAGAAGAGAAGGGAGAAATCCAGACTATTTTTGAGAGACATAAGACGATGAAGATAAGTATTTTTCAGTATTGAGTATGAGTGCTGTGAAGTTTAAAACTTTATTATACGTCGTGCAATGTGACCTGCAAAAACAAAATTCCATGTGAAGATGTTCCATTTCCCCTGAAGTGAAACAGATGTTGACAATGTCAATTTTGTGTCGCTTCGTGTACTTGGGGGAAACCAGTATAATCGCGGCCGTCAAGCCGCGACCGGGATGGTTTCTTTTCAAGACGGCATTGTCAGGGCATGGCATGGGAACGGCACGGTCACGGTACGTCATCTGAGAATTTTAAAAAAGTCAACTCATTGAATGTTCGATGTTACAGTCTGAAAAGAAACTTCATGGACCACGGGCACGGTATCGTGTGTGAATTAGCTTTTAACGGTTGATGGAACTGATTGTTCCTATTTTTGTAACTGGAACCGGCACATTAACGTCCGAAAAGATCTTGATAACGGTGAGACAAATAGGCGTAAAGAAACTAGAAATTTTGAGTTTCCAATCTTCAAATTATGTATTAAATGTTACAATTGTTACATACAAAGAGTGAAGTACAACAAAATCATGTAGAAAGAAAAACTTAGATAAACGTTCAAAAAAAAAAAAACTTTCATTTGTGAGTGTCCGTTGGTACATAAATCTTCAGCCACTCAGTTTGAGAGATGACACCCACCTCCATCCCCTCCGCGACCATTTTTCTAAGAAGAAGCAAGGTGAAGGTAAAAACCCAGGACGTTTGTTAAGTGTAACGTCGGAGCATTTTACTCGTGTGTAAGTCACAAATACTCTGGAAAACCTCAACCAGGATGAATGACAGCAGGACTTGAAATGTTTTTCCTGCTGCCATTCATAAAAGTGTGTAAACATCTTTTCAGTTATTATAAGGAAAGAACATTACAGGAAATTCATTAGCGTAATTTATATATAGAAAATCAATTGACTCACCGTCTGCATGAAGACATAATTACCTAAAAAACAATTTTATCCGGTAAAAAGAACACTGGTTAATGTCTGACGAACTAACTGTATCCATAACACGAATTAAATTTCAACAATATATTACTTTGTTTTTAAAACTTAAAAAAAAATATATTGTTAAAATTGCAACACTGGAATATTATCCAGTGCCGGATTGATATTAGAAATTGATTCTGAAATATCACTGTATCGGCACACTTTATTGATTACTGTTTTTCAAACACTACGATTTAAGTGTAGTCAAACCTCCACGAGCGATAGTAGAGAGATCGTTAAAACGAGCGATGCAGTTCATATGGTAGAGAGTGCTTGCATCCTAATCGGACGTCCGGGGCTCTAATAACTAAAGGGCCGAGCATTCTGACTACAGCTTCCACTGGCTTTTCCTTCAATCTCTCCAAGTGTATGGCACCCTACCATATTTGTACATACTTTTAAGGCAACGATAGTATCATAACCGTGCAATACTTACACAGAACTGGCAGGTCCTTTTTTGTTTAATCGCATGCTTAGCTTCCTCCATTTCTATCCCCCCTCCTCCTAGATTACAATAACTACATGACCGAATACAAGAATTTCACAATTCCCACTGATTTTATAAATTAACCCTGAAAAGCGGTTCAATTTATTCCTTTTATAATAGTTCATTTTTAATCGTGTAATAACCAGGATTTTCTTAGGCCGTTTTTTCAAGCACGCTTGCGTTGCGTGCGATATATGCGTTGAGTGCACTAACTGATTTTTTAAGGTCGACTTTTTCTGTAAGTACTTGCCGCTTACGTTACATGAGTACCTTAAATTATACTAATAACTGTGATTTATTTAGTGGCCGACGATAATAATATATTACACAATTGATGTTGAACATGGTACCAACTTTTTGTCTATATAGTGTATATTCTATGCAATGAGCGACGATAATAATATTTTACACAAGCAATGTCCAATTTAGTACCAACTTTTATGGTCATACAGTGTATATTCTAGCTGACACAAGCTTATATATTCATTGTTTTCCCCCTTTTTGTTGAGAATTGAATTAAATAATTACCCCTGTGATTAATATATTATTCTTCAGTATGAATATCATATACTTGATAATTCAATGAATTTAGATTTATTTATAGCCTTGGACAGGAATAAATTTGATAAGAAATGGAGGAAGGTATCAATCAGGACGTTGGAAACCTTGATCAACCCACACTTGAACTCGAACCCGGCTGCCTTCTTAAGTATTATTCCGAAGTCCGATATGTAACCAGTGGCGCAAGCAGGGGCGTAACTACTATGGCGCGAAACCCCGCAACGCGGGGGGGAGGCGATCCTTCCAAGGGGCCCTTCACCCTAGCCTCCCAATGGTTCGAATCAACCTGCTCTTCATTTTTGCCTTAGTCGAAGAAATATTAAAAATAAACATGCCTCAATAGACAGAAGCAAACTTTTGCTCATAATTTTCAGACTTCGGTTATTAAATCTATCTGAGGACTGCAACTTGAATATTCTAGTCTCTTTTCCTTTACTAAGAGATGATCTGACCTTGTAGGATTGGTTTATTACCTTTTGTAGGAAGGGAATTCTTGTAGGTCAAGCACCGCGAGCAATTTTGGCAAAAGCCGATCCGGAACTTTCTTTAAATCTCTCATCTGAAAATTACCATTCTAAAATTTACAAGCACCAACGCCATCTACCTCTTCTTTTTCCCTACCCGTCCTTTTGTTGTTTTTCAGTACTGAAGAGGTACAGCCACCAACCTTAAGACCCAGGAGCAGGTCCCACCTCTTCGTAAAACAATCCTCCAGAATGAATGCTCGCCAAGAAAAAGGCAGAACAGACTTTTTTCACAAGAAAATTGTGTTAGGTCAATATTTAAATTAACAGAAAAATTGATGACTGCCGCGACCGGGGCTCGAACCCGGATCTCCCAGTTGCCGGCCGGGTATTTTGTCCATTACACCACCACGGCACGTCAACTCGTAGAGACAGAGAATTGCATGTCGTGGTTGTGTAATAGACAACATACCCATCCGGCAACTGGGAGATCCGGGTTCGAGTCCCGGTCGCGGCAGTCGTCAATTTTTCTGTGTTAATTTCAATTGGAGACTTGTTTCGAAATCATCCTCATTCCCAAACATCAATTCACTTCAGAGTATAAAGAATGATTGGGTTTGAGAATTATTGGCTTTTTCTGGTGGCCGATATCCAGAGATTTGCCAGTATTTTCAAGCTGATGGTGTGTATTTGGTGATGGGGGTGGGGAAGTTCATGAAAATATAGAATTGGGTGTGACGTAGTTACGACGACAGCAAAGCTTGTTTTTCAATCGTTTGAAGTTGTAAAATGTGTGTGTGTTACTATAAAATCTTTGAGTTTTACCGAAAAAGGCACAGTACCTCTCTTTTATTATTAACATTCCGTCCCCCTTGATTTTTGGGTGGCAGACTGTGTTTGTGACGACTCGGAATCAATCGCGCTCGGGAGTCCAGTTTGACACGTGTTGACAAGTGGACGAAACCTGGATTTATTCTCTTTCGAACCAGAGCTCTAATGTATAATTCGTACAAGATTTAATTGACATTAAAGACAAGCTGTGTACAACAGAACATTAAATTACGTGTACGGAGTGTGCGGTGTTCTTACAAACATTTGAGTGTATGTGCGTTTTGTAGGCCTAGAAGGAAAAAGTGCACCTCACCATTAGAGAACGTGTGCCTTTTGTGTAGCGATCAATCAACAGTACTTCCGTCATTCCGTGTATGGTACAATTATCTGCACTTGCAATGTTATCAGTTGAACGAGTTTTCTTACGGAATTGAAAGACTTCAACAATGAAGTCATCGGAAAGTATATTAGAAGCAAGGACAGAACAATGGCCTTTCTCTGTAAGTAGACAAGTATTGTTTTAATATTTGGTATATCCTACAATTATATTTAGTTGGATTTACATAACAAGCGTATTGGCTCTATGAACTTCTTTTTGACATTTTATGGATGTTGAACATCAAATTTCCTACTAATTAGTTTGAGAAATATGTGCGAGCTTTGTGCATAATTAGGTAAATCTTTAGGATATTAATCTATAATTGTGTCTACAGCATGTGGTATGATTTTTGTTATAATAATAATAAGACATGTTGTACATCACCTAACATCTGAAGCACGAACCGCCACTGTTACCATTCAAGAAGCGAAAATTTTGTTGGGGGAGGGGGCCTTGGACGTTCGCTTGCGGGGGGGTCTATATAATGTAGTTACGCCACTGGGCGCAAGCTGCTGAAGACAAGGTAAATGGTCAAAACATAGTAACATATGTAGTCTTTCGCCTCCCCCTGCTTTTCCTCTCCAAGTTTTAAAGAGAAGAAAAGTAAGCATGAAGTCAAATAAAAGAAAAAAAAGAGTAATTAAACAAAAATAGTAGAAGAAGCCAAACTACTCGCAATTAATAAACAGAGCAGGCGATAAAATTTGATATTGTTTACAGTTGTATAAACAATGCAAGGTTTCTGTTGTTTCCTGCACCACCAGGAATTTGCTCCCCTACTTTTGAGGAATTCGTAAACTATTTGACACCTTTCCCGCCTGCGAACTACACCAGGCATGAAAAAAAAATGATTATTTTGAGTCGCATTGTCATCTGAAAGGGGAGACAGCGAACCAAACATAAACTGTCGAGGGCGACAGAGGGTGATTAAGGTATTTGGAAACAAGACGTTGAATTTTGTAATTGCATTTTGTAGAGCTTATGTAAGAAAAACAAATTATTTATTGATTTTAGAAGAACGAGGTAAGAAGAGATTCCATCTTGTAATATTTTCTATATTGCTATATATAAGAATAGACGTATGAATATTAAAATATATAAGAATAGATGATATCTGACGATATTTTATGATATCTTTGATATCTAGCTGTATATACATATCATATATTATTTGCGTAATCGGATGCTATTTAACTTGTGAGATAGCAAAATATGTTTAGTTTTCTGCTTTAGAAGTAGAAGTATTGTGTGAAAGAAGTGTACTTTGTGTGTTCAGGTCTATTTTAATGTCTGTCAGACGTAATAATTTCATAATTAAAGTTGTATGATTTCATAATTAATATTGGTAATTTTGTGGCCAATTAGTACTTCAGATGTATACGAGAAGTGCGCAACATGGCTTTTCCAGCTGTTTAAAGCGGAAACTAGGCCTAATGTTGGTTCCAGACGTGTAAATAATCTACAGAATTAGTGTCGGTCATGCCTATAAATGCGTTTTTATATAATTTGTATACACGAACGAGATTTTTATTTCGTGAGAAAGCAAAATAGTTATATTTTTGTGCTCCTGAGGAGTAAGCAACAGGTATTCAAAGTCCAGGTAGGTCCTGCTTAATAAGAAATTACTGCAATATTGTTATTGTTTCAATACTTAGCACTCCAGTGACAAAATTTACATGGAAAAGAAGTGTACTCTTTGTGTACAGAACTATTTCAACTTGTAATATCCGATATATATATATATATATATATATATATATATATATATATATATATATATATGGGCATCAGTCCGAGGATATCAGCAGACCGAGATATGTGGAAAGAAAAGGGGGAGGCCTTCATCCAGCAGTGGATAGAAATCGGCTGAATATGATGAAGATGAAGATGATAAATGGGCAACGCCCTAGCCGATCTGGTCTACCGGTTCCCGTAAGATCACCGAAGTCAAGCAGCTTTGGGTCTGGTCAGTGCTTGGACGGGTGACCGTTGCAGTACTCCAGATGGTGTTGTCTGTGCGGTGTCCACCCAGCGTCGTGAGGCCAATTGGGGAGCTACCTGAATAAAGAGGAAGCGATCACAGTTGAGAGCTTCGGCTCTCTTCTCCCAACACGTCTGGTCAGCGTGGAAGCAGTAGACCACCTCCTCCCTTCGGGAGAGACCTCATCCAGTAGTGGATTGAATATGGCTTTGTATTATACACCCTCCATTCCGAAAGAAACCGAACTTTTGAAAACAAATAGTACCACTAGTGCCATCTGTTGTAATATGTTACCGGTAGATGGCGTAGTCCCTCATTGACAACTGGTATAAATGTCATGACATTTGGATGCACGGCAACAAAGTTATTGCGTTTCAACTGTCAGTGTGTTGTGTACATCGGTCGGAAAATGAGTTTCAAACAACGAGCTGCAATTGAGTTTTGTGTTAAACTGGGTAAACCTTTTACTGAAACGCACCAAATGCTACAAAATGCATATGGTGATGAGTGTCTATCCCATACGCAAGTTTACGAGTGGTTCAGGCGATTCAAATCGGGTAGAGAGACGCTGGATGATGACGAAAGATCAGGCCGTCCCAGAACCGGATTATCGGAAGAAAACATCGAAAAAGTGCGTGAATTCATCAAACATAACAAAAAAGCGTCGGTGAAAGTTATTGAAATGGAATTAGGCATTCCTCAAACAACCGCATACCGCATTTTGACCGAAGTTTTGGGCCTTAAGAAGGTTAATTCGCGGTTCGTACCACACAAACTCACCGAAGACCAAAAAGTTGATCGAATTGCGCATTGCAAAGACATTGTTAAAAGTGCTCGGCAGGATCGAAACTTCTTGAAATCGATTGTAACTGGTGACGAGACGTGGTGTTTTGAATATGAGCCCGAAACAAAGCGGCAAAGTGCTGAATGGAGAGCGCCGGATGAAGGACCACCCAAAAAAAGTCGCTTGGTGAAGTCAAAAGTTAAGGTGATGCTGATTTGTTTTTACGATTCAAAAGGAATTATCCACAAAGAATTTGTTCAGCCCGGCCAGACAGTCACTGGAGAGTTTTACTTGGGCGTCATGAAGCGTTTGCTGGCAAGAATTCGTCGTATTCGGCCCGAATATCGAGAAATCGGCAGTTGGACTCTTTTGGACGATAATGCACCATCACATCGTTCGCGACTTGTAACTGAATTTTTGGTCAAAAATCACATTATTCGTTTGCATCATCCGCCCTATTCACCAGATCTCGCTCCGTGCGATTTCTATCTGTTCCCGAAACTGCATTTGGCGATGAAAGGAAAGTGGCACGCATCGATTGAAGCCATTGAGAAGGCGACGACCGCCGTCCTAAAGACCATTCCAATAAAGGACATGGAGAAGTCGTTTGACAACTTGTTGGAGCGTGCAAATATGTGTATCGATGCAGAAGGGGAATACATTGATTAATAAAAATGATTTGTTCCAAAATGTACATTGTTTTTTGTTTTTTTAAAACGTCCGGTTTCTTTTGGAATGGAGGGTATATATATATATATATATATATATATATATATATATATTGCTTTGGATGGCCTAGGAGTGTGAGACGGTTTTCCACGCCGATTTCAACTAGCATTTACTTTAATATTGGATGTTTGTTGCTTCAGATGATGAAATAATGCATAGGAAACGTGTATAAAGCGCATTTGGACCGCATTTGAAAGGAAATCTAGCTTAATATCGGGTGTTTGCTGTAATGAATAGCATAGGAAAACTGTACAAGACGCCTTTGAATCCTTTATTTGTGTAGACGAAAGAGATGGTATCTCGCAAGAGGACAAAAAATGTCTGCGATGCGTAAATGAAATATTGAACCTGTGTTTAAACCTGCTTTAACCAGAAAAGAACTGTATGGAAACTCGAAAAGGACCTATGAGGCAACAAAGTCGAACTTTGGAGGCTATAGTTAGCATGTAATTCAAGTAGAAATTAATCTTTGCATAGTATTTTTGTGAATAACTAGCGTTCCAGAGAGGTAATTATTGTGCACAAGAAGCGTTTTACTTGTTTTGCGCCTCTATTTGTCTAAAAGAACGAGAAGTTATCTTCTAAGAAAACAAAATCATGCTCCGAGACTGCGAATAAACCGTAGAAGAAGTATTTGGTATGACGTCAAAAATGTTTTTAAGTAGAAAGAACTTTAATGAAATACGAAAAGGACTAATTGATATCAAACTTGTGGAATCAAGAGCTCTTATTTTGTGATATGCAGTATGAAAGATACATTAGAACATGATTTTAACCACAAAACTGGTATTTTGTAGATACTTAACGTGAAAAAGAGGAAAATTGGCATGGAAGTTACGGTGCTAAGAGACTGTTTGCTTAGATTTTACTGCAATGGATCTGCTTGCAATAGACTTTAAAGAATACTTTAGGAGAAAAGCGTCTTTTGAACTTGCACAAACGCATATGTAGTACTTTGGATGGGTAATGAGACGTAAAAGCAAGGATTTTTGCATTATAGTTACACACTGAGGGGAACAATTTAGATTACGAGAGCCTAACAGTAGTTAAATTGAACCAGCCTCGATATCTTTTTCACTCCTAGACCAGTACCATTCTTCTTAAAATGTCTTAGTTTCACTTCGCATAACAAAACTTTGTGTAATGTTAGCTTTGGAGTGATCATCAGAAATTATCTTGAACAACGTTCTACAATGTCGTCCATTGCCGAGGGAAGTGTGTGACTAGCCACTGGACCACTGGTTCTGATTAATAGTCATAAAAATAATTCAAAATCCTGTAGAGTGAACATTGGCTAGATCTTATGTAATTTACTTAAAATTAAAGCACTGGAATATCGATTAATATCCGAAGATGTTCTCCAGTAGCGAACATTATCGATCTCCGATACCCATGGACATCAATCTATTATAATCGGTTAATATCGGCACAAACATGTACCAACCGTTATTCATCGATCTTGGATAACGATCTCTAACAATATCACTATCGTCCGATATTCATATCGACCACTATCAATGTGCTAATGGGATTATTTAATTTCTTGGTACTAATTATGAATGCAATTTTCCTGTGATGTATAAATTTCTCCTAAATTACTTCTGTTAAATTGTAATAATGTCAATGAAGTTTTACCGTCCTGTGCCGCAAACAAGTATGATATTATGCTCTTTAAGAATAAAACTATCAATATATTTACTTCGAATAAAGTCGTTATAAATCACATGGAACTAAGAGAATAATGCCAATGTTAATTCGTATGTGGAAAACAATCGCACTTTGTTTACTCATGGAATCGAATGTTACAGCCCTTGGACAGCGATAAAGGAATATTAATTTATAACAGTCTACATTAACTGGTAGACTAACATTAAATTGGGATTCACATCTTGAAAGTGAGCATGGGTGATTTGCCCCTATGAGGTGTCGATGTGTCATCAAGGACTAATATACATACCTAATCTTCCATCATTACGGTATCTTCTCTTCATTGTTTACGTACATTGGTTAAAGCGCTTATATTATTTCTTATATACAGCTGCGAAATTTGGACGAAAAAAAAACTCTAAATGCGGAAACAAAATGCAATTTCACATACATTCTACAAGCCCAAAGATTGGTAATGATGAGCTAGAAAATCAATCAATACCTTGTAATTTTCACTCTTACTTTTACCAAGAAATCCTCTCACCTCTACCCTTAAAACCAACATCTCTTCCAAGGAGTTATTATTATTTGAAGTTCTTCGGACTGATGCATCACACAGATCACGTGTTCCAGCAAATACAGCATCTTTGAGCATCGCTTCAGATAAATGGGATAACATTTTTCTGGTGTAGTAAATAGCAACAAAATTAGGGTTGAAAGCTTTCATAAACTGCATCACAAGTTCAGTTTGAGTTTAATGTGGAGTGACGGAAGTAATATTATTCCCCTCTGAACTAGGTCCTTGTATGGATCGTTGTGTATTCCAGCAAATAACACATTCCTTTCTAGCAAGACCATTCCTGTGTAATGCTAGACTGTAGCCCTGCTATCTCAAAAGCAAAGACCATATGACCACAATGTAAATCCGAAACAAAATCCATCGTCCTAAAATCCCTACAAACATTCAATTCACAGTTTCGCTACTCAGTCTTTTCCTACAGCAACTTGACATTTTTATAATGCCCTTTCATGTGTACCTGATTAGCAACTGATACAGAAGAATACACATTCTTATTGTGCAGAAGACATTAGCAGTAACATTAGCGCTTGAAGATAATATTATCGTATCTCAATAGGAATTTAATAAGAGATATTACAATATAGCCTTCACATGTTGACAAATGGCACTCGAACACATTCTCAGAAAAAATCCATACTTAGACATTTTACACGATGGAAAGAGAAAGTGCCAGTCTGTAATGTATGAAGTAAGTAGTTTTTCCTACTGATTTACAAATATCAAGAACCCTGAACAAATCATCCAATAATTCTTATTGACTAAGTATATGATGTTCCTTCCTTCATTTTCATCACAAAAGTCTTATATTACGATCAGATGTTTCCTTCATTTCTTCCTATGATAATTAAAAAAAAACTGGTAGTCTGAGAATAGCGAATTCTTCACTGAAGAGAACGGCTGCAATGGATAATGATAAACTGGGCTATCGGACTTTCATCTGCTTTTTATATTGTTATAATATGTCATCTCAATTAAATAAAAGTAACACTCATTAAGATTATTTGAGGTTTCTCATTACAGATTCAATTGTTATTAACGTCCTAAACGAGCGGATGAGCTTCTAAGAATGGGACCTACAGTTTTTGGTAAAATGAGTTCTAGACCACTCAGCTCTATAGACCCGAGCAGGAACTCAATTCAATTTTTTTTCAAATTCGAAGGACTGTAAACATACTTTCTGGTAATCTGAAATCAAATTTCTAACATAGGCCGACAACTACCACAGCTCATATGTGGAGCCCAAATGGCATTCGAAAGTGTTTTATATACAGTGCAAAAAATTTTCCGCGCATAATATTGTGTTTTACTTGTTTAGGTCTTATATTCGCAATCACAGTAAAAAGAATACGATGATATTTTACAATGTCTGCTCGTAGACATTTTTGTTTCAATCATTTTCAACGGAACAGATACAAAATTTGCTCGAAATATCACTCCAAACAACACTCGCAGAGTGCGCATCAGTTAGTATATTTTTACTAGCTTTTACTGAGTTGAAATTTTGTTAATTTATTGTATGAAAACATTTATTTATCCCGTGATTTATAAGACGAAAATAAAACCTGTGTTCCATTTTATAAAGCAAGGGAAAGCACCTATTGTACTTAATCTACTCCAGAAAATGTCAAAATTTACAAGGAGGAATGTAGTGTTTCAGTATGTAAGGACGTATTCAAACACAAGATTTGACAAAGTATAGATTCGTAGATGTATTGAATAAGGGAAGGAAAACGAAAATTTCGAAGGCCTATTTAGATGGATTCGCATTCAGCTCCACCACATGTTATGAGTTTTGGGAATCGCGTACAATAAAAAGTGGACTTTATCTTACCCATATTCCTTCAATCCTGCTATCATGTCCGTGTTTCTTTTTAAAAATTCATCATTCATACCACGAAGAAACGGCATTGGAAATTCTTCAATTCCTAACATATTAACCGGCAGAGGAAAACTGGAGTATTTAACTTAATAATCATTATAATAACATGTTGAGTTTCGTGACACTTTTTATTGCTGGTTGTCGTTATACGTGTATATAAGTGTATCTGATAACTATTAACTAGGAAATAAATGGTATGAATGCGGCTCATTAGCTGACGGAAGCTGGGGTGGATAAAGTTACATTTTACTAAAGCTGAGTTTAGCAGGTTCCATTACAGGGACATTAAATCTTGTATATACTGCTTAAGAAAAACAAAGAGTCTATAGATATTTTAAACCATCTGTCCAAAAGAATTGCAGAAATTTAAAGTTTCTTCAGTGAATTAAATCTATGAAAATTTGTGTTGTCAACTTTCTACACTTGTTCGACAGAAAATAGGTTTGAACCTATGATCTAAGATCCAAGAGCTTTGAAAATGTAATCATAATCAGCGATCACTCTTCTTCGAACAGGTAAAAGGCTTACGTGTTAATTAAACAAAAGACAAAATGAATTCTTAGGTTATTACGGACGCTAAACCCTTCTATTCCGAGATGTGTGTGTAATGTTAGACATTATGCATTCTTTAATTTTTTTATTTTTTTTTTTTCAAATATTGCTTTCCCTAGTACTTCAGTAAAACATTATAGTGTGTAGAAATGACACCACAGATCAAAATTATTGCAACTTTGGAGTTTCACTTACTCTATCAATTCTTGCAATATGAAAATGTGCACACGCGCCCACTTCGCATATTAAAAAAAAAATCAACTTAATATTCCTTAAATTCTTATGGAAGTTTAGAATAAATTGCCAATAGGTGACACAAAGCTTGGTTTCCTTCAGCTCTTAAGTATTGTGACCAAAATAATAATTAATAATCACTAAAGCTGGAAAATACAATATTAAAGACTGTTGGAGAATATTTGGCTCATTAACAATATAAATACAAAAAGAGTTCCTATCTTGATTCTTAAAACAAGCTCTTTCTGAAGCTTTCTGTTTGTTGGTAGTTATTATAAGTCATGCATGCATTTGGAAATTACAAAAAAATAAATTCTCTTCTTTTATGCTTTCGAAATGTTTGAGGAATTGATTTATCCTGAATATCACGATCATATTATATAGTATGATAAAAAGCATGATTGAAAATAATGATAGGTTATTATTCTTGTTGATGGCATATATATACTGAAAGGTCGTTGGCAAGATTAACGGGTGAGGACTTATGATAAGAAGGAACTAATATAATACATTTAGTTTTAGTGCATGATTCTGTAATTGATAATATACCAAAATATATATACTGTCACAGAGCATACTATCTTTGTTAGTTTGGATCATCTACTCACTGTTCGTCCTTTGTCTAACAGATTTCTATCTTTTATTGTGTACCACGCCTCTCTGTTAATTCCCTTTGAAACTGTGTACTGCCGCCAGATTTGGGTAGCGAGCCACCGATTTGGATGAACTACGTGTCGCTAGAGGAGTTTCGCCGAGACCGAAACCTTACGAATGGAACCGCTAACACACTTCTAGACTTCGCAGTTTTTGAGTTGAAAATGTTGATTGTCCCCCATTACTTGCTATGAGGAAGTGGAAACTCTCCTTTATCTCGGGAACAGTTCATGCTACCTAAATCACCTATCCGGATTTAAACTCATATTACCGACATCTTTGCACCGACTTTCAAACCACCTTCGTAGCGCAAGTAATTTCTGAGTTCAATGTTGACGAGGTTCCCCATTACTTACTATGGAGAAATAGACCCAAATTCTATCTCGGGACCTAATCATACAATCTGCATTATCTATCTGGTTTCAGCACGTCTCTACGAGACCTCTCAGACAATATCTCAATCACATTTCTAGCTATAGAAGTTCCTCAAATTAGTAGATCCTGAGTTGAATGGTGTCCACAGAAGGATGGACTTGGATGTTATATGCGGCTTTGAACTCGTCAGCCGCACTTCAACCGCCTTTTCTAACCTTTTCAACCGTCTTTGTAGCCCGTCTATTTCGTAATTTTCTGGGAATAGGTGACAAATGAAGCACATATGAAATGAGATATTAAATTTTATGGGGAACCATGCAAAAATATGTATATTAGCAGACTCCAAGTTGTAAACAGTTATATAGACGGATATTTATATAAACTTCCTATTTTCTGGAAAATTAAGTAAATGACTTGAAAGAGACGAAATAAACTTACTTTAAATCATGTACTTTACACGACTTCTAGAATAAATTGTCGAAAGATGACACCCGCATTCGTTTTATTATCCTTTAAGATATAAATATATTGTTTAACAGTCAGTACCTCAGAATAAAATATATGATTGGAATTGCAAGAAATCTGTTAGAAATGTTGCATGGTAGCGGTTCAAATAAATACTTTATTCTAATTTGAAATATCAACACATGTTCTTTACAAAATTTCCCATCTGTTGATAGCTATCGTAAAACTATCTTCTTTCTTAGGATATCAACATATTGATTATTTTTAGAAGATACCGCGCATTAAGCAGATGGCCATAATACAAATTAGTAATTACGAACAAACAACTTAAGTCTATACACGATGCTTTGATAAAATTACAATTTGAGAATTACGAAGAACATAAAACCTATGTATTTTAATACTTAAAGTGAATGTCTGCATGCTGTTGTTATTTTGTAACAACGAATTTCAACGGGGTAATAAATATAGTCTGCTCTCAACTGTAATGAAAATAAAGGATCCAGAGCTGATACGGGTCAACTTTGGATCTTGTCTGATGTGGCCAATGCAAAGTTTATCTTTATGATGCATTGTTGTGTATTAACATATGTTTGTATTATTTTGGGGGATTATCGTTGAGGCCTTTGAACTTATTTTGTGTTCTAGTTACATACGAAATGGCAGCCAAGCGTCTGTTTCTTTGTATGTGGAAAGAGCTGTCCCTTTCTTTCTTAGCGCTTGTTACTGAAGTCACGATTCTACGCCACCCCTTCTCCCCCTCATCCACACTCTCTTTGTTAATTTGATTCTTGGAGTAAGTAATTAAAAGTTGACCGCTGGACAATAGGGTGATTCGGGAACGTAGCTTGTATCGTGTGAAGAAGAAATATATATTAGGTTTGGAGGGGCTGGTCCCGTTTGGAGGGGCCGGGGGCTCTGAGTAAAAAAGAACAGACCCAGCACTTGTTATTAACTCAAGGAATTTGTCTTGAAAATGGAATCAAAAGCAGAGAAAAGTAACAGTATTCCATGCGATGTTCATATAAAGTACGTTCTATCGGAGATGTTCCATTGATGCCCGGCTTCTAGCTAGAATGGTGGGCTTCTTCGTCTGATCAGGGTTCTAAGAGGGAATGTCGTACTCCCGGTTAGACATCCAGAAACAACCTAACTTTATATGAATGCCGCTGCAAAGCTAAAAATTGTCCTGACATGAAAATGAAGTAACGAGGAAAATTTTGATTCAGTAATCTTGAATGCTAAAGATGTAAGTCATAGTTTTCGGCGTGCTCCGAGAGGAGGTATCAAAGAGGAGCGCTACTCGTCAATGAGTATAAGGGTGACAGCGGCGTCGTTAAATTTATCAACAGTTGGGGAGTGAGTTCAACAGTTATTTGTACAAACCTGGCCTCCTGTAAAAGGACAGGTCGGAAAGGGAATTGGTGCTATTTCCGTTTGGGGTTACCGAGCATTATCCCGCCAGCGTCAGGTTCTCGAAGTAGATTGAGACAATTCGATTGAGACAATTCTGTAACCACACCCTTCTCCGGCTACCACGCTAGTAGTAAAGAGGACCAATTGTGTAATGAGTAGTATTGTCTCTGAAATCGCTAAATTTCAAGAACAGATTTGAAAGCACTTTTGATTAAAGCAATTTACACTTTGGACAAATTATTAAAGAAGTCTTGAGCATTGCCGTGGCTCCAGTGCTGGCAAATTTATTGTAACGCCATACCACTATCAAGTCAGTTTGCCTGTAAGGTATGTGGCTGGCCGTGCAAGGTAGTAAGGCGGGTGGACTATATTACTTATATTTGTAAAAACAAATATTTCATTTATTAATTCCGCAATGAATGACAATTCGTTGCCAATCCAAAGCACTTTGTTATCTATGAACACGTATACAAATATTCCCCAGTAAATAACGATTAGGTGAAATCACCTCTTCTTCAGTAATGAACCCTGGGCGTTCCCAAGACGTCGGAATATCGCAAAAGCACCCAGAGACGGAGAAGAGGAGCAAAGAGATTACTAACCCCTAAATGAAACTCTGGTTCTGTGGGTGCGAAACTAATGAGAATAAGATTAGAGCTCACACACAGATTATACGTAACACAGAGAAACAAAGAGAAGAAGAAAAATGGACCCTTTGTTTCACACTTTCATAGCTGTAGTCGTTTCTGAAGTTAGTAGATCCTCAGTTAAATTTTGTTCATGGACTGGAAGTCATAGATAAAACTTAAGGCGTTGTACTCGACTCACCAAGACCTCATCAATCTTAGTAGCCCAATATTTCCTGAATTGAAAGTTGTGTACGAACGGACAGTGGCTGAATAGATAACACGCAATGGCGACTGCAGGAAACTTTACTGTTACCCTTAGCTTAAACTAGACACACATAATGAGATTCCACATGTACCACTCCTTTATTTCAAGAAACCAATTGTTTACATGGTATTACAAGCATCCAAAATACGATAGTAGAAAACGTATAATGAGGTGGAGAAACTAAAATTTAACTCAAAGAATTACGCAAAATTTCTGGGACTGCCTTAATGAAAAGATTTAAACACATTTGAATGAGCGGGTAACTTTAATTGAGGAGTCTAGAATTCAAATGATATTTTAGAATAAAAAAGTTCAATGCAATCTTTAATAGGTATATAACCCAAAATACATGTGACACAAAACTGTCATATTTTCTGCAATGAAACATTAGACATTAATAAGTCCATACACAAAAATGACAATTTTCTGTCACACGTATTTCGGGAATTTGATATCAAACCGGATTCCGGTCTTCATACTGAACGTACTCGCTAGTAGTAAAATTTCACATTTCAAACTAGAGGATACTGTAAGCAAATTTTGCACCAGCTTTTAGTACGTCTTCGAAAAATATATTGTAAGCTTTGTGTATCAGAAGTGTATGTAATTTGAGGAGGACCAAAGTGGGATGGGTTGTCATGTGTGTCTGAGGATGAATGTACAAGGTTTATACATTTTAACAAGAGTTTCTTTTTAAAACATTTCTTATTCACCTTCAGCGATGAAGTATGGCGAATATTTTTGGTGCAAAATATCCTAATCTGATACACACAATCATCATACGAACATTCGTACTCACTTACACGTCAAAAGCCTTCAATCTTTGACCAAAAAATATGATCTTCGAAGCTCGGTTACGTTTGTTATCACACCAGACGATCCACGTTCTGTCCCCGTTCTCGGCAGCTTTCGTGATTTCCGTAAGTACAATACAATTCATCATGGTAGAGCCGAACGTGGACATTAAAACATTAGCTACAATCATGAAGGCTCCGGTCTCTTGACAGTATCTCAGACACACAAATTATTTTTATAAATAGGCGGCAACACTGACAACTACTGTGTTCAGGGAGAGTAATAGTTTTTATTGTGTAAATAATGTTTAAACCAAGTTTGGTGACACTACGATGGAAGGAATTTGAAAAATGGATTTTTTTGGAAAATAGGGTGGCAACACTTGCAGGTGAGATGCTTGATGGGAGACACATAGTAGTTTCTTTTATTGTGTCGATAAATATTTATGATATTTTTGGTGCAAAAGGCTAGAAGCAATTTGAAGAATTAAATTCTTTTAAATATTAATTTGCAACGCTGACCTATCGCAGCAATCAAGACGGTTCCAGTGCGGGGGCTCTGAGCCAGTCAAGCCAGGTATTTTACAGGACACCTCAACCATACCTCTACATCTTGAGATTTCTGGGATTTACTGTTTGGACACGGGCAGATGAACGGACAGAATAGGCGGAAGGTTCCTTTAAGGTTTTAAGGTTCCTTTTTGATAGCTACACTCCCAAGGGAGCTAAAAGTAGAAAAAAAAAAGTGATCGGAAACTTGTTGTATTCGAGGTATTGCAAAGAGTTTCATTTATCTTTGATTAAATCATTAACTATACAAAACCAATAATTCTTAGAAACACTAATTATGCAAAATAATGAAAAAACAAAATTTCCACGCATACATAGAAAGAAAATTGTTTGTTCGTAGTTGACAAACAATAGTTTATTCTTTCTTGACGTCAGTTTTTTTAAACTAATTTGATTAAGAACAATTAAAAGTTTATAACGGTACAGAGCAAGACTCGAACACAGGTGAGCATATGCGAAGAGAGATCGAAGGCTTGTAAGTTTTCTTCGGCGAGGTCTGCGCACACTTCATGATCACATAGGAAATGCAATTAAAACTTAAAATTCCGAGCACCATAACTATGCAGATGTTCAATTGTTCTGGACAGTAAGTTATACAGCATGTTTAAGATGTATTCAATAGATACAATCAAACTTTCCTTCGCATACTACGCAATAGTGGGGATAATTAATAACTCAAAACGCTCATCATTCGCTAAGATTCAAACTTTTCCTACGTGAACCAACTCGTTTGCTTGTTTTAAAAACAGAAACTTAGGATTAAGTAAGTTTGCATTGTTAAGAAAATAATTTAGAATGACTAATTCACATGCTACTTTCGAAAATAGAAAACAAAAATATTTTTTTTTTCTATTCTTGTACCGGCAATAGTAACGCTTATAATAATTGAAGTTCTGGCGTGATCTTCTACAGTGTGCAAAATACTAACGAAAGAAGGTGCGTGATACCGTAGCGTAGAAGGTAGCCTGTTGTATTAAAAACTCCTAGTTTCCTCAGTCAGTCACACCATGTAATTCCGGGATGGTACTTAAAATCAGGCCCTGACCGAATATTTTCCAATCCTCTCCCCACTCTATCCCATCCTGAATCTGAGGCGCTGAAAGGTCATAAATAAATTCAACTCAATTTAATTCCAAACTTTCAGTGATTATTTCTCAGCAGCTCTACTATTTGTTTTATTATTATTATTTTTTTGCTGACAATGGAATTCATTTAAAAGGTTTTTTCCTTAGTATCATTTTAACAAATTTCTTGTGAATCACTATAAATGTATCCATATGCAAGCTCTGAATATATTTAATTTTCTTTCTCCAGACTCACTTTAGATACTTCCCCGGATGTCACAATGACCTGATCTATTCTAACGTAATCTAACACTGAGATGAACTGAAAAAGTTTTAACTATTTTTTTAAGTAATTTACCTTGGCTAAGCCTGGAACTACAGTAATATAACAGGAACTCATATATTATTACTGATTCCGGACTCTGAGGGCCCACCGTTTCTTCGCTAACTATTTACGGTTGGTGGAACTGGCTGTAAATTTCCAATAATTCACATGCATATTCAATCCACTACTGCATGAAACCTCTCCCCACGGAGGGAGGAGGTTTGTCTACTGCTCCGACGCTGACCAGACTGGTTGGGAGAAGAGAGCCTAAGCTCTCACTGTGATCGCAACTACCTTTTGTATCAGCTTCCTAATTGCATAATGATGCTGGGTGATCACCGCTCCAGACCCACACGCCTTAAAAATCCTTGGCAGCGTCGGAAATCGAATCCGGGGCCCCTCAATCCGTAGTCAGGCACGATTGAGAATAGGCCAACGGGGGTGGTCAATACCGGTACTTATAACTAGAACCAGCTTCTTCATGTAGTAAAAGATCTTGAAAATAATGAGACGAAGAGGACCTAGAAATTAGGCGTTTGATCTTGAAATTATGTATAAAAACTGACAAAAAAGTGACATACAAAATATGATTGAGAAAGAAAACTTAGATTAACATAAGATAAAACATTCATTTGTGAGGGTTCACTGACCTCTAAAGCTTCAGACACGATGAGAGATGACATTCCCAGGGACCAGTTTTATAAGGAAAAACAAGGTGAAGTTACCGACCAGGACATTTGTTAAATGTAGTATTTTCCTCGTATGTAGCATACCGAAGAAACACTCTGGAAAACCTCAACCAGGAGGCTGAATGGCAGCAAAACTTGAACTTGAGGACCTTGCCAGTGTTTATCCGAAGTCCTCAACTGATTTGAACATATAATAGTAGAGGGAAATGTTTTTTCGAGCCCTTAATGAATAAAGAAAATGTAAAACATATCTTAACAAGCATACAACCGCGGAGGAACATCATACAAGGAAATACAACGAAAAGGTGGTTCAGATTTTGTTATGTTTGCTTATATTTCATTCCTATGAATCAAAAACTTCTAATTTTTGTGATATTTTTATTGCCCAAATCTAGTATAAATTTGACAACAACGCATGGGAAGAGGCATTATGTATTAATGTTTATGTAGAAGTAAGAATAACAGTAATTAGCTGTACGAAGGCCAAAATAAATTTGAATAATATCAATTTCATATACTGTTTCTATTGTTAAAATACCTAGGTATACCCATTTTGCCTAACAACATGTTTTTACTTGGTTTTCCATTTGCAAGGAAAGATATTTTCAGTTATAAAAAATAATATCACAGTAAACTAAACTAGTATAAGTTATGTATACAAAATCACACTGACTTACCCTCTCCACGAAGACGTAATTGTCTTGAGAAAATAGGGCCCCTCTACAGTTTTATTCAGTAAAAATATACACTGATTAATGTCTGAAGAATTTACGATTTCCATGACGTATAGGCCTAGTTTAATTTCAAGAATATATTACTTTGCTTTTACAATGTTTTTAAATATTTCTGGATTGTTGTTAAAATTACAACATTGTAATATTTTCCAGGACCAGATTTATATTAAAAACTGATTCGGGAATATTACTTTATGGACCTACCTGATGGATTACTCTTTTTCAAACACTACGATTCTAAATATGTAGTTAATATTGTAGAGTGCTTACATTCCAATAGGTTCTAATCAAGGCTCGACCATCTTGAGTTATATTTTGTCTGGCTTTTCTCAGTTTCTCCAAGTGTCTGGTACTCTACCATGTTGCACATACTTTCAAGGCCAGGGTCACTTCGTTTCACAAGCTGCTTCAGTTGTCTCTGTAGGGAGTAGGGAATAATTTTCTGTATGTTTTCTGCCTCCCATCTATCGACCACATAAGCGTTTAATTATGCCCTTACGTAGTGTAGGGGAGGGTTTATTGTATTTTCGTGATGACCATTTCTCGATGTCTTGTTCTATTTTCAGTTTTGTATTACTCAAAATCTGTTCAATAAAGGTCAGCATCACAATGCAAAATTTGATGAAGGTAGGATAAGCTATTTTGGAAGAGAATTGATAAAAATTAAATGCAAAATAATATTTTAAGGAGTTCGGTTTGCTTCAATAAAATAAAGAAAGGTGGAAATCAAAGAATATAATTCTAATGATAAGATCTGCAACTGCAGCTTCAAAAACGCCGCGGTAAATCGAGGATGAGTTCAGTGTCTTCAAATCCCAATTTGGTTTACTTTCTTAACTGTTTGCAATAAAGTGCAAGCCAGTGTTCTTATAATGCTAAATATATTTAAATTTCCTGCTAGGTTTAGAATCGCTACCTAAAAACTATCGGATGAATTGAGGTCTCTTGAATCTAAAATCATATTCCCTAGTTTCTTTCGGTGAAGCAGTTACCGGCGTTACAGCCGGACGGAAACATAGATTTAATATATTACCACTAGATCGAGCATAGGCAGCACTGTAGCACTCCCAAATTGAACGTTGCGCTTTCCGCCATATTTGGGGGAAGAAATTGTCTGCTACTTATCCGTTTCCCAAGGGCAGGAAGTTTCTCTACCAGGGACAGGGCTAATGAAAAAGAAAATTATTTTGTGTAAAGAAAATTCAAAGAGCTTAGCTAGAACAACGTTTTACAATTCAATACAACCGAAATCATTGCTTAACATTTTTTTTTTATCTCTTGAAAACAGTGTATTTTCTCGCAGTTACTCATTAAGAAACAGAATCGAGTTTGGGAACAACCGCCTTAGATTTCTTCTTATGCATGTTTGCATTGCAGGTCCTCGCTGTGTGGCGAATGCAAACTTTATATACGTATTTACAATCCTGTGGCACCGTGCATGAAACCCGTAACCCTCACTGGCTGTTCGTAGAAAAGCAAGCGTTTTTGTGCGCACATCCATAAGGATAACATTTGCTGTTCTGATTTGTCATCTCTGTTTCTCGGACCTACAGTAATTACTTACACAAGTACCACGATTTGAGGAATGACGTATCACATGTTTAGGATTGCATTTGTGACATTCTTTTCCTTTTTAATATGAGGGTTAGGGTTACGTACACGGTGCCACAGAAATGATTTAACTAACAGGATATATAACTATAAACAATTGCCGAGCGCCGTAGCTCACTTGGTAGAGCGTCATAACTGAGATTTTCTAGCCTTCTCCTTTGTCACTTTACGCAAGTACCGGGATAGTGCATACAAAACTATGCCGTGAACGCAAGGTGCGAAAACATAGGTGATTGGGGAATTTCCCCCTACCAATAATCTATTAATTTTCCCACCCACTAAATTTTCCCATGTCAAAAAGATTATGTAATAAAAATTTGGGAGAAAGACATCATACCAAGTAATTTGGCAAGTTCGATTGTGATTTTTAACACATTACAGTCAATATTAATTGTTTATAATTTTCGCGAGCCTCCACAAACCCCCCGAATAAAATGTCCTGGAAGAAACATTGGATATAGGCTTATTGGTCTTTAAACGTACATATCAAATAACGAATCTTGCCCAATCCATTAGTGTAAGATACCCACTTATTTGGGGGAAGATGTCTCATATATTATAATTAAGATAAACGACAACAGTAGTGATACTTCATGACTACGTTTTCTATAATGTGACTAAAATACATGAACAAGTATGGATATCTTGCCACTACTCCACCTTGACGACATCTGCTTGAAAGCGCAGATTTATCTTCCTTATGTAATAATGGAACATACACCAATTTAATGCAGAAATAACTTTAGGTTTTGTGTGAAATATATAATAAATCACACCCATATTTGATCCAGTACTGGATGAGGTCTCTCCTCGGAGGGCGGAGATTGACTTACTGCTCGCACGCTGACCAGATGGGTTGGGAGAGGAGAGCCTAAGCTTTCACTGTGATCGCAACTATATTTTATTCATACCAACTCCTTAGTTGCATCACCATGCTGGGTGGTTACCGTTCCAGAACCACACCCCCTCGAAAAAGCCTTGGCAGCGCCGGGAATTGAACCCAGGACCCCTCAATCCGTAGTCAGCAACGCTAACCACTAAACCAACGGGGCGGTCATATATATATATATATATATATATATATATATATATATATATATATATATATATAATATTATATTATATTCTTATGGCGTACATTCTATTGAGCATGTATCGAAGTATACGTAGAGCGTTGGCTTGTCTTCCATAAGCCCTGAGTTCGATACCTGCGTCGGTCATCTTCACTGAGGTTTATCCAGTAGTATTATTAATCACACAAGGTTAATGCTGGGATGGTACTTTCGAAACTAAGCATTGGCTGACATCTCTCCTACATCGTCACCCCGCCCGTATTACGGTCGGAGCCATATATAGTTACCTAGAGGCCATAAACGAAATTCAA
>JAGDQP010003397.1:0-50598 GCA_022664845.1 Lepisma saccharinum
TCTAGGATCCCCACCACCCTTATAGCTTGAGGATCATGAACCTTGCCAGCTCGCGCCAAGTTCCTTTGTTCCTGTTACATGCTGTCACCAAGGAACTTGGCTCATCCGTCTCCCATTTCACACCTTTTCAGGGCTAAAGAACTTGGCTCCACTTTTTGCACCTCTGGTGTTTTTGATCGGATTTTATATTCTCTATATTGTTCGTTGTTAGGAAATAGCTTCATTGTTTTATGTTTTGTATGTTCACTACAACAATCAAGAACTTTCAATATTGTGTAATATACGAAATAAAAATTGGGACGTGCGGAAACCGCTGGAATTATGCAGTATAGGAATTTATAAAAGTAGCGTTATAGTTACTATCCCTGAATTTGCTTGGTGTGGCTGAGGAAGAGTAATGCCAACTTTTGTAAAATATTGGGTGTGCTCAAAGATTTGGGTCCGGGAAAAGTCGGGACATGAACTCAAAAGTACAGTCCCGACTAAATTGAGACGTCTGAACGGAATACCGTAGTTTGATGGAGCCTTTAAAGACCAAGTAAACAGAGGGACACTCTTTGGAGCTTCGTGTTCATGTACTATGCCTACAGTGCGTAGTAAACATGTTTTTAAAAAACAATCTACTATGTATCTCCTTCAAACTAAATTATATGAGTAATACACGGCCAATTATTGGGTGGGCTCAGGCCCTACGGACCCATATAACTTAGCGCCACTGGTGAGGAGTAAACTTAAGTAGGATGGTTCTCCGAAGGTGTCGAATCTAGTATCTCTCGAATGCGAAGCCAGCGCTCTTCCCTTCAGAATATGCGCTGGTCGACTTGCTTCCCCCATCATATCCCGGTATGAGCCTGGAATCCCTAATGGCCATAATAATGTTCAATTTGTTTTGCCAAAAATATTTTCACAATTATTGTCCTTAAAACGCATGGGCCCAACGCTGCCCGTTGTCTATCCCTATTCATATTTCATTAGTAGGCGAGTCTGAAGTTGCGTAAGCCACGACAAACAGTGATTCAATACAAGGGAGTCAGCTTACAGGTAAAGAAGTCAGGATATATAGGTATTTTTTTTTCTTCTTGTCCAGTTTTCAGTTTGCGTTTTTACAAGCATTTTGTATGTTATAAAAACGTTCTCCAATTGGGTATCGACTCTTGCAGTGTGGAGAAGTCCGGGAATTTGTTGTGACCAACTGAGTTGACCCCCTGTAATTCCTTTCAATTTAATATCAAAGATCAAAATTATGCGTCAGACAAAGTTTATTTGCATCTTTTAATTTTACATTTGGAGACTTACGGGTTGCAGAGAAACTGAGGTAAAGGGATTGTAATTGAAACAAGTTGGAAACTAACCAAACATCAAAATTGAAGAGAAAAAGTATATAACAAGTATCTGGAACTTACTGTCAGTGACAGTATCAAATGTAAAATAGAGGAACGAACAGTAGCGAAAGGCATCACTAAGAAGAATCGTCTCTTCTGTGGACCGACAAAGACTTGAGGGAATGATTGATTAAATATATTTTTATGTAGTAGTGTGTTCAATGAAGCTGATACGTGGACTCTAAAACAATGAAGAAATAATTTTGGAAGCCTTCGAAATGTGAATGTAGAGACGCAGAAGGTGTGTAATAAGGTAGTACAGACGAGAGTAGGCGAGAGACGAAGAATACTAGACATTAAAGAAGAGGAAAAACTGGTTAGAACATTGGCTGCTCAGATTCTACCCATACTCAATGATTCAATTGAAGATGTGTGACGGGGGGAAGCGAAAGATAACTAATCCAACTCCATGTCAGTATTAAGGAAGCTAATTCGCATTCTGAAATAAGGAAAGAGCAGGATTGGGATGAATGGGGAGGGTGTACCCTGAAGGCGGTGAACACTGATGATGGCTAATCTATACTGGCAGTAACTGCATCGTGCACGGAGTGATTCTGAAGAGAGAGCTCCATTGGTAAGGACAATTTTCAGGGAAAAGATTGATGTACGGAAAGACAAAGGCTTCTGTTTTTGGCACACTTGTGATTAGTTTTAAGGTGTTTGGAATGTACCTCTTGGAGAGCATCCATTCTTCAAGAACAAGTGAAAATGCCAACCGAAGGTATGCTGGAGAAGCGGACCATCACGGCGTTATCAAATTGTATTGAGGAGAAGTCCCTTGCTATCTTTAGCCTTCCAGATGCCAACACCCGCTGCTAAATCCATTAGTAGTCTTGTGATTAAAATATTCAAGGTCTTCAGGCCAAATTGATGATGATGGGATGAAGGAAGTGGGTGGAAACGGGAGAATCCCGAGGAAACTCACTCACACTGTTTTTCCACTAGAAAGCCTAAATGGCACGGGACGGGATCGAACCGAGGACAACACGCACCAAAGCGAGCACACTACCACTGAGCCACCGCGCCCCCACCTTTAATGCGAACTCGAACCAGTTCCTGGCGATTCTCAATTAGGTTTTTCCTTGGTAACGACGGACTTAATTGAGGGGGTGATACCTTTAACCGTGGTCGACTTCTTACATCTCTTATTTTCTGACCTGAGCGATAAGATGTTTAGCTATACAATTCAGTTCCAATTCCCATGGGAACTTACAGACAAAAATAATTTGTGGTTAGTTTCAAGGTGTTCGAAGGATGTGCAATCTGCATTACCATGAATGAAAGCTGTTTTTTTTTAAACCAAGCAAGGAGCAGTCCATGTAGTTCATAGAGGAAGCTAGGAAAGATTTGAGAAAGCTAAAATTTTGCTGTTAATGACCATTTATCTGTTTGCTGCTGTATCCAAAGGAACCGTGCAGCATTGATGAAAGTTCATGCAACAGAAAGCGTGAATGTAAGTAGTAAACTCTGGACAAGGCGGCTGTCTCTGTTGGACA
Organism: Lepisma saccharinum; assembly: GCA_022664845.1. NCBI lineage: Eukaryota > Metazoa > Arthropoda > Insecta > Zygentoma > Lepismatidae > Lepisma > Lepisma saccharinum. The sequence continues at coordinate 2,879 of JAGDQP010003397.1, forward strand.
TCCCGAGTCTGATAAAAAGTAGACGAGCCGTTAGCTAGTTTCTTCGCGAACATTTTAAGACCAAAATCATACTTTTATCTTTATTAACATCATGGCCGTGACTCAGTGGTGTAGCTTTGGCTTTGGATTCGAGAGGTCCAGGGATCGATCCCAGCGGCCGACCATCCTGACTTAGGGTTTTACTCAGTCACAGCCAGGGTGGTACAGGTCTGTCCGTCTATATTCCAACAGCCTCTCCCCTACCTATCTCGGCCTGAGTCGTAAGGTGCCTAAAGGCCTTAAGATAAATTCAAAAAATCTGGGCATCTAAAGGTTAAAATCGCTTCTAATTCGAGTTGGTAGTTCATTCATTATTTCAATTTTGATTATTTTTCTCATGAGTATGGATTACTCGTTGCCTTGCCCTACCCACAGTAATATAGGATATGTTGAATCATGTAGCAGTAATTATTTTTCCGCTTAGCATGTGCCTTACATCCGTAATATTTATTGTACTTGGTTTTGGGTGATGCAGAGGATAATGCAGTATTTTTTTTTTTATCTTCAACTTAACTTTTTCGTCGAGAAGTTGGTGCACCGGGTACGTGTTATCCGAGTTCAACAGACAAAAAGGGGCGAGTGTTTCGTAAATCTTAGCAGGCTGATATTAATAACATAAAAATCAAATCAAGTATTAAATTTGTCCATGAATATTACTTTTAAAGCAAAGTGTAGTTTCTAAGTAAGCTTCCTTGGAAGATCTCTCTTTAATCTTCTCTTCATTTTTGTGATGAAACAAAGCATGCAGGTTATTACTTAATTCCCTGAAGGCTTCAGGTCGTCTCTTCAATGATTCACTGTGTCCGTTGGATAAGGACAGTAAAGGTAAGGGCTGTTGCCTTATTCAGTGTACGATCTCTGCATTTGCCTAATGTAGCTGGAACAAATCAGAGATATCTATCTCATAGACAGTGATCGGTTTCGTGATTCACGATTAGGTAGTGCGCATTCTTCTACTCTGTGTCAGTTTTGTTGATGTGCCATATTCAGTTTTGAGAATTGTTATAGGTTCAAAATGCTTATGATTTCTATCTTTGATGTGCATTTTGTATTCAGTCATTAAAAACTCATTACGTATTCATCTATGTCTAGCGTAGCTAGAAGCTGATGTAGAACAAGGGGAAGGAATGGCATTTTTCGTTCAAAATACGAAGAAAATGAGTCCATAACACTTAACGTCAGTTACATCAAAGTTAAAGAGGTATTAAATTATGCAGTGCATTATATTGTGAAACACTCTGATGGCTTGTGACTTCATGTTTACCACAAACGTAACATATTTCATCATACATACATTGTACTTGTATTGAAATATTTTTAAGTGAAGAGGCTTTTTTTTTTTAATCTTACTTGTTCCGTAATTCCGTGTGGTAAATTAGTCCTAGTTGAGAGGAACAGGTAGACATTGTTTACGTGTGTGGCCAGTAACCTCGAATCAAATCGCCTTTATTATTATTCGAAGATCTGAGGAGGGACATATTATTAGTAAGCCAAGTGTTTGTGGAGAGTGTCATTCCGAGACAGTCTGAGGAATGGGGAAAATTGAATTTGTGAGGAAGATGAAACAAAAAAAAAACAATTTAAAGTTATATGCAAGTTCTGGTGTAAGTGACACATTTCGAAACTGTTCACAATTAGGACCTGGACTTTCTTATTGAAATGTTCAGTTTCCTCTCTCTTACACCAGGCGAATATCAGAATTGAACATTTATGGACAAATAAAAGCTCGTGTCGTATTAATTTCGAAACAACTTAGTTAGAGGAAACATCAAGAAGACTCGAAAAATTAGTCTGGGATGATGAGTAGGAGAAGAGGGGGTAGAATTACGGGTTTGATTATGTAATATTTCGAAAACAAGTATTGGATATGAAATGAGTCCAGGTATGGAATTCAGATTGCAAGAGATATGAAATATGATATAAATACTACTAGCTTAGTTCTATGCACGGGATGTCCACTAAGCGTGTTCGAAACTCCTGGCTTTCTGAAATTCCTCGATGGTAAAACGCTCACCTCTCACGCTTGGTGTCGTCGGTTCGATCCGTACTCGTGTCATGTGGGTTTTGTGGTGGACAAATACCATGTGGATGGATTTTCTCGGGGTTCTCTTGTTTCCTCCTACTTTCTCCATTTCACCAATCATCCATCCAGTCTGAGCCAAATTTGCCTAAAGCCTTAATTTAAAGTACTGAAAAATTTAATCGAAATTCATGATTCGGAATTCCGAGGGTCGCGGTGGCTCAATAGTAAAGCGCTCACCTCTGGCGCTTGGTTTCGTCGGTTCGATTTCTACTCGTGCCGCGTTGGTTTTCTCGGGATTTTCCTGTTTCCTCTCACTTCCTTCTTTCCACCAATCATCCAACCGGTCGGAGCCAAGGTTGCCTAAAGGCCGTAAAAGTTAAATTCGGAATTTCGACTTCCCGAAATTCTTATTTCCATTCCGGAATGTTCCAGAATTCCGAACACCCTTAAACTGAGCTTCGCTGATTTATTAGGAAAGAAAATGTTATTCGAGTGTCCATCTACATGAGATACGATTCAAAATAGTTTTTTTTCTGTGGTATTTCATAACCAAGTTACAAGCACGCAAAGAATTGGAAGTAAACAGCTATTTTCGTAAACGCAGGGAAATGTCACCTTTCAAAGTAGCACCTTGCTGGAACTAAAATCGATAGTCTTTTGTGTTATATTTTTACAGACTTTTCTTTAGTTCAGAATGGTTCGTGGTGTCCTAAAATCTTGCAACGTTAATTTAACACTTTTCCCGGCGTCATAGAGTGAAGAAATTTTGCACAGCGATGTAAGTCAGGTGACAGTACACTATTCCATTTCTACTTTCATATATTTCTATATATTTTGAAAGCATATTTTAATTTTTTTTTTTAATATAGACTGCTTTATCCTAAAATAAATACTAGCCTGCAACGATTATAAGTTTCATGGTTGCAGAAAAATTTAGGGTTTGGGTCACAAAATATTAGCTTGAGAAAAAGTATCTGAACTCCGTAATAACGTGAAAAGTAGACGTTTTAAAAGCATTACTGAAACAATTCGTACTAAAAAGTAAAAAATAATTTTGTTTATACAGGACTGTAAAACTGCACATGACTAAAAGAAAAGTATGGGGGCGCGCCAATTCAAGCTCATGCTTTTCTTTTTAGTCATGAATAAACAAAATTAATTTTTACTTTTTAGTACGAATTGTTTAAGAAAAATATGTCTTTAATAAGATCTTTTTAATTATTTATTTAAAAGAGCTTCAATAGCACTTGTTGAAAATAAAAAATATATTTGAATGGAGTGTAATAATCTGAAGATAGTTTGAATCATGCAGTGTATAAACTTCACCGTATTTTGGTTTATTTTTCATATGATCAAAATATCTATATTAAGAATACTCCCAAATTGTAATAAGACAATAACTCTTTAAGGTTATTTAGGATAAGTATAGTTTTGCACCTTTCCTTCACTAGTAGGAAAGGTGGCGAAACTAAAATTTAACTACTCATTTACCAACAAAACTGAGAGATGCTGTCTGGCATGAAGGTCTGGTACTAGCTGATTTGCCCACCCGTTGGTGCGGGGCGAATAAAATATGATGGCAACACTAAGGTCTCTTTCACATACGCGCGAGAGCGGAGAACTCTTCGCGTGGTTTAGAAATACATTACGAGCAATTGGGCTTTCCAAATCAGCCCGAGGCAGGAGCGGGTTTCTATCGCGTTTTCCTGCCAGAAACGCGGCGAGACTTTCGCGGGAGCTGTCCGCTGAAAGCCAAGCAAGACATAAGCCGTTTCATATGAGAGCGAGTAAAGAGAGAACAGTGTTGCTAGGAAACACCAGAAGATATGCTGTATTTTCATCAGTTACAACAGGCCGGTAGCTAGAATTATTTCCTTAAAAGCTAATCTTCTTATTGGATCATAATAGTGTTGATATGGATGTTCGTAGAGTTGTAAACAAGAAATTATTTCTTTGTTATTAAGATGTATTGTCATTTAAAAGAATAAATACTGATATACATTTTTCAAAAAAAAAAATGTAGTGGTTTCACGTCGAAAATTTGAAAGGGAATCATATCTACGGAATTAATAAACAACTATATTTGTTCTGATTTTTGTACAAGCAGAAAACATTACACAGTCTAAATAAACTAAAGTAGGCCGGACGCACCGGAACTGTTTCGACAAATCAGTTTGAAGACGGAGTACATTTCCTTTACTCATTTGCTGTTATATATTTTATTTATTCGATACAGTATTAATGATGATGATGATAGGTGTTCTACCCGGAGGCAGGTCTTTGACCCGAAGATCCCTGGGCAAGGTGAACCAATGTTGGTTTGCAATTGCCTTCCATGGGTTGATGTCCTGAGGACAAGACCTACAGTTTAACGTGGGATCGGAACAACTTGTGTACCCACCGGGAATCGAACCCGGGACACTTTGATTACAAGGCTACGAGCTTAACCACTCGTCTACCGGGGACACTACTGTATGAAAGGTCAATCTTTTTGCTACTTTAATTGTTGTAAGTAATATTGATTTAGACCCATACATATTTCAAATAAAGGTGAAAGAAAAACCTTTTTTTTAAAAAAAATGAACTATTTCGAAAGATTATCCCAAACAAGCAAAATATATATTGTCGATAGCAAATAGTCACAAAGCAACGGCAAGCCGATGTTGTTTTCTGAATGACAACAGGCAATAATAATAATCTTTCGAGCTGAAATATTTGGGCTATTGATTTAAACCACATGTTTGGAACTAATATATTATTTTTTTTTTAAAATAACGAACTAACGAATTGAAGTAATTTCCTTGGTACTCATATCATCAGAAAGGCGAAGAATTTCGATTTTAAAAAAAATGGTTCAGAAGAATAGAAGGCTAGTGGATAAAATCAGATTCAGGTCAGGTAGGTGGGGTCGCGGACAATTCGCCGCCAGAAAACAAGGGTGGCGGACGATTCGCTAACCTGCACAAGTCCTCTGGGCTTGCGGATTTTTCTACCCCCCTGCTCCTAAGGTTAAGGCTTGCTGATCCGTGATTTTGCATTAAAAAGCAGCTTTTGCAACTTACATTTTGGACTTTTTGGATGTTCAGAATTTTTTAATTTTGTTTTCTTATAGGAAATTTATGATTAAAGAGGTTTTTTTTTTTCCTGAGGGCAATTTCGGAGGACGGAATATTCGGTGTAAAACAGCCGACGAATTTCAGCATTGCATTAATTTCAATTTTAATAATAAATAAATGATTGGTTTCTTTTAAAGCCGTATCTATGAAGCTAATTCTAAACGGTCTTAGAAGCGCGAGGAGAATAACTTTCTTGCGTGTGTCCATTGCCACCACGTCATCAAAACTGGTTACACAGCAGCCCTGTTCAGACTTCAGAGATTTCGTGCGCTGGAGAACTCGCTCTCGCGCGTATGTGAAAGCGCCCTAACAGTTGTAGTACAACTAATATTGTCATTAATTGGTCTTTGTCTTAAGCAATACGCATGTCAAATTTCAAGCTCTTAAGTTTAACAGTTTTCCAGTTCTCATATTCCACTCAAGAGGTTTTCGCCCCCTCACCCCGGTGTGTACAATCGAGAAACTAAGTTAGCCATTGCTAATGAATTGAAATTAAGATTTTTCATGCCAAATATCAAGTTTGTAGTTCAAGCGGTTTTAAAGTTGCAGCCTTTTAATGGTGTAGTTAATCCTTCTATGTCCTAAGAACATGTGCCAAATTTTGTTCGAATCCTTCACGGTGGGTGGAATTTTATATCGTTCAGTTAAACAGACTAAATTTATATAGATGAACCAAGTGATTAGTTATATGGAAGGGAGCAAACAGAAAACTTCCTCTACAAGTGTGCCCAGAAATTTGTGTTTTTCAAAATAAACTATGAATTTATTTAAGAATTTCATGTCTTGTATTATCTACAATTTCATCACTTCGTTATCAAATTTCTAATATACCAAGGTCAAATCATTTTAAGAAAAATACATCAGCTTGACAAAATTCAATCCCAATGTGGTGCCATACTTTTAGTACTCTTTAATCAAGATCTGTTGCAAAATAACACCGACGAAAACACCTCACAAGATTCCTGACGTGAAAATAAGAAAAATAAAAAAGATCATTGAGGATGCACAAATGCTTCGTTTCGGCACTATAGGCTGCCAAAGGTGTGGAGAAAGAAATCTAGAGCCTGATATTTCCAATACCATTAACAGTAGAACTCGGCGGCATGGTACTCTAAAATATACTTCATCCCTGTTCTAAGAGGATTTTCACCCATGTTCGTAGTCACGGAAGTGAGTATTACGGGAGTCTTAATAATACTTTTCTCTTGTTTTCGTCTAAGGCTGGGATCTCCAATTATTTTTCCCTCTGCTCTACATTGATTATGGTAATATTACAATGAAAAGCCTTTTGTGGGCCAGATACTTAGTCGATTATGAGTAAGACAGTATAGCTCAGTTGGCTTCGCATCCGGGCTTCGATACCAGCGGCCTATCGTTCTGAAGTTGTTGTTTTTTTCTGGGACACCAGCAAATACCGGGGTGGTACACAAAATTTACGACTGCTTCCAGCGACCTTTCCCCTACTAGCCAAAGCTATAGATGCCCAAAAGTCATTAATAACTCCGTATAATTGTATGAAATAATTACCAAAGAAAGAGTAAACAACGTCGCATATTGCCGTGAATTAACATTAAACTTTTTTTTATTTATTTATTTAAACTGGTCAAGTGTGTGTATATAAAATACATTCACCCATTACTCTTGACACATGAAGCTCCGCCCGAGCCAAAAGATTCTAACAGACCATAAATAAATCCTAATTCCTATCATACCGTAAAGGTCCAAGAAAAAAAAGGTTTCGGGGTCCGGATCGGAGTCCACCATTTGAAGATTCCTGGTCTAAAGAATTCACCTTCCTGGTATGTGTACGTATTTACCGAACACCCAGTGTTTCAAGTCAATTGAACGACTATAAGATTACAGGATATGAACGTGTTTTCTGAATCTAATCGGTAGTTCCGAAGAACACAAGTTTTAATAACGAACGGATTATTTTCCTGTAGTGTAGAAGCTAGAGGTTATTACTTAGTTTCTTGTAGTGCAACGTATTCACCAGGTTCCTATTCCAGTTGTTTGTAATGTGATGCTAGTGAAGTTACAGCAGTGTGAACATTTCCGTTATATAAACGGATGGGTTCAATAAAATATAGATCCGAATCACTTATTTATTTATTTTTATTTATTTTCAAAAGATACTGCATATTGTTACAAATTATGGAAGTGTTACGTTATTTATGCGCGTGATCACTGGTTCAAGTCCCTTTCTTAGAAGCCCAGAAACTCGTTTAGAACGCTAATATGTCAGTCTGGATGTGTGCTGTGAAACAAATTAGACGAATTGTGTTTGAACCTACTAATACAAGATCATACATAGTTATATAGAGCAGGTATTGACATTAATAAACAAGCTGAACAAGGCTAATGTAGGTTTTTAACGCAGGCAATATTCAGAACTCCGTTGACTTCACAAAATCAATACAAATCGTTCAGTCATCACAGGAAATGAGGAAAATGGTAGATGAAAGCTGTTATTAATCTTTACAGTATTGGCAGTGCTGGAGCTTCTTTATACAAGAATCAAAGCCTGAGATTTTACCACCAGAAACCTACGTCATACAGACAGTAGTAATGAAGCATGAAACATTCTGAGCAGACCTATAGAATAAGATATACTTTACGTTTCAATCTTTCTCTTCAAATACTTACAGAAACTCAGAAGAATTACCCAGCCTCGTGGTTTAGCGGGTACCTAGGCAAGCAGGTTCGAATTCTACTTCCTGCTATATTGATTGAGGTTGTCAGCTTCAAGAGACGAATGTTGGCATGGTACCTAGACAAAGGACCAGCTAGGTACTTGACTGCAGAAAAGTTCCCACCGAGGAAGGGCACCTCTCAGGTTTGTGTTCGGCTTTGGCCATAGCTGTGTGTCTGATCATGAAATAACGGCTGTTGGCCAACGACTCGAAGATCCCGGGTTCATGGGTGTGGATTTTAATAGCTAAAGAGCGAATCGTGACGGGCCGAAACCCGAACTTACTAGACTGGCCCATATAAAAATAAAATTTACTAAAGTTTTACTGATCGTGAAATAAAGAGGGGACTCAAAAAATTCATAATAATAGCGCAAATATTCTTAGTGTTAGCCGGGAATTGATCCGTATCAGATTTGACTATCCTAGAATCCGTCTGATTTCCCTGTAATGAAATGTATTTAAAAAAGGACGATGAACTCTCTTTGCAACACACAGGTTTTTCCTCCAAGAGGCCAGTGAAACATGGTTTGCAAAAACGATCAAGGATGAAGCGCGCCAATGCAATTTTTCTTCACACGTTTACTCCACCTCCACTGCTTAGTCAAGTTGTCTTCCAGACGAACCCCAGACTTCCTCTAGTACACGTGGGAGTTTATAAGAAGAGATTCTTTGCCACAAATTTCAAAGCCAACATTACTGTTAAATAGAGATGAAGCAACCAAGTACAAATAAGTTTTTCGTGTAAATTTAGGGTGGACCCGATCACAACGTTCAGAATGAAATAAAGAAAAACTACCGTGTGTGAAGAATTTAACATCAATTTGCACAGTGATATGGGTATTAGAAGTGAAGTTGTGAACATAAAGATAATCTGAATACAATTTCACTAAAATATATTTTACGTAAAAATACTACACAAGAAGGTTATGGTATTACTAAATTGAAAACTGCTATGCAAATAGAGGTGGCTGAGTTCCAGTCTGAGGTCATTTTATCTTCACCTGCTTTGGTTGAGGCGGATAAACTGAAATTAGAAGAGGACCAAATTCTTCAGTGGTCTGCCAAAGATGAACTTGGATTTTTACGTGTTTGGAGATCTGTTGCGACTTTATTACATATTTGTCATTTGATTATTCGGTCGTATTGTAGAGGATTGTTCAATAGTGATGGGATTTTTTTTTTTTTTTTTTTTTTTTTTTACGTGATCGAATATGTGATGTAATATCATATGAGAAGAAAATTATATCTTTGTTTAGAAAATTTCTTTCTCACTTACGGGTCGTTATTTCAACGTAGGAATACGCAATTGGCTAATAGACTCAATCACTTTATCGCATACACAAAACTATTTCGAGACAAGAAATTATCATTTATACGAGAGTCAGCCTTAAAGTAAGATTCCCTTACGGCCAACTAATAGCAGGTCATGCGTTCCAAGAGGCTAGTGAACGTGCGTGACAGTCATGACTTGGAAATCGTATGCGCCAGGTGGCACTTCCCGATGGCTCACAGGAGCACCGTTATAGCGACTGAAGATGGCGGCTCTTATTCCACGCCCCTCCTACTGCGAGGTTCGGTCTGTGATTTCCCGGTTTTTTTTTTTTTTTCTTCAATCGTCATAAAGCAAAGCTCAGTTGGATCAGCATTGACATTTTTGCTGTGGTACAATGACAGCGGCGACTAATTTCCTGACCGGATCATCACAGGTAGTGAAACGTGGGTTTACCATACACCTGGCACAACTGACATTGAATTTCGATCGACGTTATATTCCGTGCGCTCAAAATATTTGTCACAGACCGAACCTCGGGGAGTCAGGGAGAAGAGGGTGGTGGAATAAGAGCCACCATCTTCAGCCGCTACAACGGTGCTACCGTATCGTTCTGTGCATCTAAGCACAAGGTACTGGGATGTAAGGATGTAGCTGATAAGAAAAATAGGCAATAGTTTCAGAAAATACGTTTAGTCTCGTTCTGAAAGATATTAATACTCTGTAGCGCCATAACACTCACCCGAGCTTTATGATTGTTGTTTGTATGTAAAAGCCAACCTCCGTCAGCTTATTTCCAAAGTGTACAAGATGAGGTACACTGTGGAGCGAATGTGTGTTTTTTCTGAGAGATCACTTGACTCTCTCTTGTCCACTGTTTGTCTCGACTTGGAAAACCAGTTTTCCCCTGTTGGTTAAATGAGGAGCTTAAAGCAACTACATGGGTCAGCACGTTTCCAGGGGAGGTGATGGCCCATGCAGTTTGAAGCTCCTGTTTTCCAATCATACAGCTCGGAAGAGTTTTTCTGCGCTATAAACACAATTGAAACTTACATCGACAGTTGGTTACATAACTATAATATTACATACAAGTTGTTATGTATTGTTATTCATGCGTCGGCTTCTTCCGTCTTTGCATATTCTCTATGTATGTATTTGTTAATAATTACGAATCGTAAACAACATAAAACCTGCAAAGTTCAACTGAAAGTAGTTCTGCCGTTTGTATACATGTCACTATGAATAACCAGATACGATACTCGGTTCGACCGATATCCCTTACACTACTGTGAGGGAGTGTGTGCACTCGGGAAGTTCTGCCTGGCATATGCGATTGCTAAAACATCAATCTCTCACGCACGCGCACTACTCTTGCAAGACGTGGATGACCTTCTATATGTTGGCCGTGAGGGAAATTTACTTTCTTGTCGTTTCTCGTATTTGCGAACCTAATTGAACAACAGAAGTTTGTTTTATGTGTAGAGGACTGGTAGAAACTAGCAACTGATTCGCGTTGTTAGTAACTCGTTAGTACACAGCTGATCACTCCCAAGAAACGCTTCTGAATACGGCTGACGATGTTAAAAGATAATAACTTCCTATTAAAGTAGATCTCGTCAAAGTTTGTCTGAACTGTAATAGTTACAAAGCCACAACTTACTGTTTCTTTTCGAATTTGACCATTATTTCGAGTCTATAATAGAATCCGTCCTTCTCTTTATTTTGGGTGTGTTCTAAGAGTTTTTACAGATGTTCACTGCCAGTATTAAGGTGTTTTTAAAGTAATTTATGTAGCAAATTGTAGAACATAAGGAAAAAAAAAAGACTCAAGAGAAGAATGATTAGAGTTTGGATTCTTTTTAAATGAATTTTGTCGTAGGCTTATAGTATATGACAAATGAGTCGGTCAATGGGTCATCCTGGTTTCATTCACTTGTAGTTTTGAAAGTACTGGCCGCACTGTTGCATATTTGGTCGTCCACACCTCTGGTGTGGCATGCGGTTAGAAAGCTTTTAAGTTATCACTAAAGCTTAGGATTTATAGGCAGTAAAAAATGCGAAATAGGCAGACAAAAAGGCACTAAAAGGTCAATATAGTCAGTTAATTAGGCTGTCGTGTTTTTTTTTTTGTTTTTTTCAGATGTTGATACTGATTTCGAAACAATAAACCTGTATAATTGCTACTAGTGTACTCTGCCCAACAAATTTGCTTTGAAATTAGAATGAACTAAGCAAATACAAATGAAGAGTGACTAAAATATAGTGTTTCAGTTCGTTATTATTAATTTATCTGTTCCCCCTCACGCTAGACACTATCCCTCGCTCCTGTAGTTTTGTGTTCTTGCACCTAGAAATGCGTGCTGCGAAAATACAAAATATTGCTAATACATGGGCATATCAAAAATTAATTTCTAAAAATACGAATTAATTCAAAGTGAGAATGGACGGACTGTACTCATTCTTGTTGGGCAAGTAAGTACAATTGGGTCGTGCCCTACACTGAATCTTGTCTTGAAAAGAAGACTTCTTTTAGGGATTCCTGCCAGGGGCGTAACTAAAATGTCAACATCAGGAGGTCTTACCGACGACATATAAATAGGTGAAAAATGAGTTAATGGCAAGCCTAACATTACAGGAGAAGTCGCCGTAGAGTAAGATTTGTAAACGTTCTCAGTTTTGATAAAATGGAAATAATTTTTACGTCTGAACGAGAATTTTTACATAGTCTGGAGAGAATCTTCGTTTTAGAAATCTGGGAACATTATTCTACACAGTTGGTGTATGTTTTTTTACATGCGGCAAGAATTTTCATGTGGGAGATGCTGCTGGAAGGGCCCTAAAATGTCCTTGCAGGGAAGCAATTCTAGTTAGGCTACTGGTTCAAAGCAATTCTAGTTAGGCTACTGATTCCTGCGTCTCCTTTCCAACGAAGTAAACAACTGATGTTCACGATTCTGACGGCCTCCAGGAAATGTCTCCAAATTACCACTTATTGTTGGACTCCTTTTATGATCCAACCTCCAACGTTACGCGCGTAAATTAGAAAAGCGCAAACAGAACGTTTTCTAAAACAATTGGACCAAATGAGTGTATTTATACAATTACGTTGACGTAAATCTGCTGTCGCATACTGAATGACATGCCTTTTCCTTTGGGGGGGGGGGGACGCGAAACTGCGAATGTTTATTAAACATTTTCAGCCGATGAAGTCAAGTGCTGCTAGGCATAGAAGCGCAAAGCGCCAGAGCATTGATCCTCCGTTCTTGTAGGAACGTAAAGCGCAAGGGCATTACTCACCCTGTGTCGCGACCTCTGCTCTAAGGGAACATAGACAAAGCCACCCCGGAATAGAAATCCAATCACTAGAATTTTGCCGTCCTTGAACTGCAGCCAACCGGTAAATTCTTGTAGACTTGCGTACATCGTAGGATATATATACGATGTAGGGCTAAAATTCTTGAGAGCCGCTGCGCTTATAATCGCAAAAATGGTAGAAATAGAATGGATGGCTCGGGTTCCAACCTTATTTCACCGCTCTGAAATATACAGTAATACAGAATGATTAGAGGAACTAACTCTATCTGGATAGATATTTCTATTAAATCACTGATTTTGTAGACAATCATGAGCGATGAGTGAATTTTCTGTAGTGATCTGGTTATATTCGCATAATAAACTGGTTCTCATAACCGAATAGTTTTTTAATGAGCCCTATTCGAGTAAATACGGTATTTCTAATGACTTTTGAAGGAAAAGATTATTTCTTAAAATAGACACTTAAACCCCAACTATGCATTTATAGGCGCTATAAAACTTCGTAATTCGTATGTATCTCAGATGATCAGAACATTTGCACTTAAAGACTACAATTCAGTTCACAGGAACAAAATAGGCAACTCGTAGCTTTAGTTTTCAGTTGCAAGCTAATTTTATTTACTACACGTGGTAACAAACTGCTGCGTTAGTTCGTCAGCAGTCAATGATAGCGCTGTCATGTGATATTCTTGTTGCTTCTCCATGATTGGAAGCCGTCTGATATGCCGACGTGACTTTAGTATACATGCAACAAATATGAGGAAATTGTCCGGAATACCACGAATCGAAATATGTTAGGTGTCTACTACGGTCAGATATTGGAATTAAGTCGATATTTTCTTTAGCAAACATGTTTTAACATGAAAATTAGAAATTTATGGGTGCTACTCGAGTCTCTTTGGTAATGGGATTGATCATTGTTACGAAGAACAGATAAGTTTGAAAACCATTGCTCTATACATATTGCAAATGTATTTTAATGGGTAGTATAAATACACAAGTAGAGAACGTTAATTATTTACAACCACAGAAAAGGCTTCAGGAGTACTTCTAAGGCTCGGATAATTGATATCAGGGAAGCAGCAGCTTGAGATTTTATAGTTTGATGTTTTCTAAAGTAGTATTTGAATCGATCGCATTGGCATCTAGGATTCTTGACCTTTTTATTTTCTGTTTGTATATGAAGGAATGAAGGTATTTTTCACTATTCAGATGCTATTCAGTGTGCTGCGTAAATTCTTAATTACGTTCCATTGAGAGTTCAATCTATTCTGGTCAGTTACAATTAGTTTGTATCTAAACTAAATCAGATCTGAACATCTCAGTCACGATCTGTCTCTGATATTGAACGTAACGTACACAACGTTAGAATTTGGTTTGAATTTCTGCGCTAATTGTCCTTTAATATCCCATGATCCTTCATCAATAAGAAGTTTCCTCTTACTGAGTAGTTATAACATACTGAATTGAAATTTTTATTCTGTTTTCCAAATTCCTAACAAGGCAACCTATTGTTACTATGTAAATAGATATGACAACAAAGTAATAATTTCTTTCCATTGTTCAGTTGAAATTGATTCGAAGGCCAAAGTGATAATCACTAAGTTTTGCTAAATATTGGATTCACTTACAGAATCGTTTGCCGAGCACCATAACGCATCGTCGTCTATACAAATCCACACCGTTCGATCATTGTGCTCCAAATTTTGCACGAGTTCTTCATTTCACCAGAAGACCATTTTAGTCATATATTAACAAGTAACCTTTCAGGAACGGAAGAAATAAATTCCTAATGTACTTACATGTGTTAGAAGATCATGTGTAGTGAATCTCACAACAGAAATATTAAGTGCAATTAAAAAGTTATAAGGAGATATAGTGCTGAAAGATTTTCTACGCCGTGGCAAGTGCCTTGGCGCGTCTTCCATTGTGGCGCAGTGGCTGAAAGTTTAGGGTTTCGGCGTATAAACTGGAAGGTTTGGGGTTCAAGTCCCTGTCGACCTTTTCTCATCCCCACCTTATTTTAGATTACAGTTTGCGAGATGTAGTTGTATTCTTATGTGCGAATTTAACGATATAGATAGAAGCAAGGGAATCAATATTCACACATTGATAAAGTATAAACAAATAAAAATATATAACCTACCCATGCTATCGAAATTAATCGTAAATTTGCTTAACGAAGTAGCACAAGTTTCGAATTTGAGTCACAAGAGTTCACTACATTTCGTTACTGCCGTGGAAAGACAAAATACAGTCAGCCTAAATATTAGCAATTTAGTAAATAGAAATAATGGTGAAGGGGGGAAAATATTCCCAATAGTACCAAGTGGAACTACTTAATGAAAAACAAAATTTTCTTGGAAAACATGGAAGTGCGTAGGGGAGAAGTGAACCCCAGATCCTTCGACTTTCAGACGCACCCAAACCACTCCCGCACCGAGCCACGATACAAGTTCAGCCTTGCTACAGAAGTGAAGAGGGCTGCGGTGGCTCAACGGTAGAGCGCTAACCTTTTGGTCATCAGTTCGATTCCTGCTCATGCCATAAGGTCTTTGTGGTGTGCGTGAGTTCTCTTGGGGGTTCTTCCACTTCTTCGTTTCATCAATTCTCCCATCATCCGACCTGGGCCAGAGTTGCCTACAGGCTTTAAAAAATTAGATTCAAATTTACTACAAAAATGAAGGCAAACCTTCGGTCGCTATATCTCCCACTTCTTAATTGCACTTGATTTTTCTGTTGTATACTTCACAACTTGCGCTCTTCTCAGACATGTAGAGGGCAGCGTAGTCTCAATGGTAGAGCGTTCCCCTCTGGTGCTTGGGGTCGTCGGTCTATCCCTGCTCATGCCGTTTGGGCTTTGTGGTGAGCATGCACCATGTCTAGGGTTTTCTCTGGATTCTCCCGTTTCCTCCCACTTCAACCAATTCTTCCATCATCCATCCGGCCGGACCCAAATTTGCGTAAAGGCCTTAAGATTAAATTCAAACATGTAAGAGCATTTTGAATTTACTCCTTCTGTTCGTAAGTTGTAAGTGGAGTAATTCCATTTGGTATCTTCCATACACCTTTAGGGATCCAGAAACCACAATGTGGAACCAATTTGCACCATACTTTCCATTGCTCCTTCATTTGACCATTAAAGCTCGTATACTGTTTGATCCCAACATGTACACTAAGATTAATTGAAAACGGCCTATGGTTGCCCTCTCTACATCCCATAATTTGCACAATATGGTTATACCAAGGCTTTATTTGATATCGATTGAATATGAACGTCCCATATGTTGGGCTTGCCATATATACAAGTTTGGTCTGGCCAATCTCAGCCTCACTTTCCAGTAGAGATTGCGGCTAATCTCAGCCTCACTTTCCAGTAGAGATTGCGGCTTAACCTCAGTTGCCGTCACCGTTTTGAAGGGTGAGGACTAAGACCGAAGGTTGACCGTCAGATGGCATCTTTGCTTCGGAAATTCTAAAAAAAAGTATCTAAGCGGCCATTTTCTAAGAACTGAATTGAATTTATTTATGACATCATTGGCTCAGGCTGGAATAGGTTACGTAGAGGATGGGGAAGTTACCGGCCAGGGCCTACGCCTAAAATACGGGGGCAGAGTTCATTGTCTAAGAATGTGAGTATATTTAGGTCATGGCCATCCCACCGCTACTCATAAACTATAGGGGGGGCGGGGTATAAGTCACGATATATTATTTTGCACCTAAAAAGTAATTGTTATTGGGATAAGAGAAGTTTAAGGCCCTGATTCATAGGATAACTATCAAATCTACACTACTTGGCTCCCTTTGCTTGTGCACCGGCAGGAGGGCTTATCAGGTAGTATAATTCTCACTATGAAATAAGAGTAAACTACTGGCAAATTCAACAATTTCTCGTCTGTCGCAAAGCCCATTCGTGTGATGAGCTAACTTTCTCCTTCACAGCTAACTTTTTGCCCATTCAGAGGCTTGGTCCAATCATAGTTTGTGTTCATTTATTGATCTATGTGCAAAATGCTATATTCCGTTTCAAGATATATATATAATCCTCTGATAGAAGGATTCTCGTGTCCTTTAGAATTTTATGGATGCTCTTGGACTCTTCACAGGATAGTGTGCTGTCTCCGTCTCAGAGGCGTGTGTGGACGTCAATATCGGATCTCGTCAGGCTTGTATGTAGGTTATGTACTAGTCTCGATCCGATAAGACAGGTATCAATATGTTGGAAATTACCCTTTTGGCATGTAACCAAAAGGAAACTAAAATCGGGAGGATATTGACTATAAAATAAACCGTACATTAGACACGTCTAGTTACTATTTTTCTAACACTGCATTTTAAGAATGTAATAATACTGAAACATTACTTTGCCTCTGTGTAAGCATAGTAAATCATTACAATGTACTACAGTCGACGTCGAAAAGCCTAGCCACTCTGAATCATTTAGTACTGTAAGACGAACAAGAATTGCTATATATTTTGTGTAATTTATAGTCCTGGGCTGTGCTGGCCGCTAAAATATTCCGGAAATGATGAGGGCGACGGGTGTTCGGAATTCGCACAATCTCAGAATTGGAATCTGGAATCGTGAATTATTTTCGGACTTCGAGCACCCATCTAGAAAGGGATCTATTTTAGGTAACATCCCGGCATTTTTGTGATAAAACCTCAGTCAGAAAAATCATCGTGAGAAGGATTTGAATTTACTCCCACTCCCCAGTGCTTTCTTAAGGCCTGAACAACAATACTGGAAGTTGACTTGGATGAACATCAGTCCTTCTTCCAGGTATAGGTAATTCAATATCTAATGAAATATATATGGGCATCGCAGTGGAACGCAGATCTAGCTTCCTTTCCTCTGAGTACACAGATTCCTATAAAATGGCAGTCAACATGGGTTCCTAACTCCTAAGCCCGAGAAATAATAAAATTTGGCAACTTCGAGCCGATATAGGTGATAGCAGGACGTGAAAAGTGTTAACTTTTCTTCTGTGTTAATTCTACTTCTTTTAAGATACATGTTCGATGTTAGCGCACTACTATGCCCTGTCGGCTCGAAGGTCCCGGGTTCGAGTCCCGGAAGTGGCATGGGTGTGGATTTTAACAGCTAAAGGCGAATCGTGACTGGCCGAAGTCCAAAGTTACTAGACTGGCCCATATAAAAATAAAGTTTATCAAAGTTTACTACTGTGCACTCGTATTCATCAAAGATTTCCGATGAGAAAATTTTGTCCAAAATAGTTGTACAGTGTGATAACACGGAAGCAGTACACATTTAATCTGAACAGATGTTATGTTCATTTCAAATCTGTGTTGAGTTTTGTCATTTTCTGCATTTTTTTGAACTTCGAAACTCTTACCTTTGTGTGTGTGTGTGTGTATACAAGACGAGTAATCTATAGAAATTTTTGGACTGAAGGATGTTTCTTTTATTCCATTACCATCGCCGGCTGCGATATCTTAAAAGAGAAGATCTTAGCCGGCGATGCTAGTACTAGGAATAATAATTAAAAAAAGTTAAAGCTTTCCCCTGTGCGCTGCGCACGCGCCGTGAAAGGCGCATGGGGAATGTGGAGGTAGCGCTCCCCACTTTCTTGACCTTCGGTACTGAGGTGGGTGGTCAGTCCCACGCTCTACCGCCTTTACCTTCCCAAGGTGCCCAGGAGTATCAACGACACTCCGGTACTCAATTTGATAGGAGGCTTGAGTGCACCTCAGAGCGCCAGTGCGAGAAAAGTCTCAAGTCTCCTGAACCCAAGCCGAATGATTCGTAGTCAGATGCGCTACCGTCTGAGCCATGGCGACTCATACTAGGAATAATAATAATAAACGCTTGAATATTTTTGATGCCACGGACATGCAGACAAAATTTGTTAAAATTGAGTGTTATAATACCTTGAGATTTTTTATATCACAGGGAACGAGTGGAAATCGAGTGAGAACTGATGGAGGAACAGGTGTTTTATACGGATCGTTAATTGTGATATATAGGCCTATAGCAAAAAGTCACACACGTCAGATAGTATATATCAGTGGCGTCGCCTCTCAACGTTCACAAGATCATGTGAACTGCCAACTATTTTAGAAGTTGAATTATTATGGTCTCAGATTATTTACTTATCGTCGAGAGATTTACAAAAACATATTTTAAGTTTCATCCATGCAGCGATAGACATAAAATTCCTTTGTCCAGTTGTAGATACTTTTCAATCCGTTTCGCGTGCACACATCTGTTGTGAACGCGTTGCCCCATAAGCCTAACTTCTAACATTGTGTATATGGGACTTCGGCGTTCACAAGGACTGCGTGAACGGAGATATTAGAAGCACAGCAGTGACCACCGTTGTTAACTCTCCTTCTTTTTCCACCCGCTCTGATGCTTTAATCAAATTCTCTGGGAAAAGCAAGGTAATGGTAAATCGACATTCGCAACAAATGATTAATCGACAAACATAGTAATCGCTTAAATTTAACATTTCATTGTATTTCTACTACATAAAGCTGTTTAAGTTCCAGTAGCAGTTATTTTTATTATTATTATTATTTAATGAAGAGCTAATGAACTATTTCGTTAGGTTTGCAATATTGTTTAACCAATAATCAACCCTTGGTTTCCTGAGTGTGTCGTGTGAGAGACTGAAGGGATTTTGGAACTGAATTGTTTATCTGATCATAAAAAGTTTCTTAATAAAAATAGATAGTATTGTATGAAATGTATTTTTGAATGTATTTCATGCAGCTCGTAGGCTTTTGTGTCTGATAGTAGTAAACACATACGTTACAAGTACATACTTATTTGAAACACGTTCGCGAGCAAATTCAATAAGGTCAAGACGGATTAGATGAAAATTTAATCTCCCCTCAAAATTCCTACTTTGATGGAAAATTGTTATAAGTTTAGGCTTAGTTATATACATTTCAAATACATACCAAGTCGGGGCCTCTGAAAGAAACTGGTGGTCCCCATCCAAAACAAAATTCTGGATACGAACTTGGCTGCAGCACAAGAATCTCAGTACATGGACGAAAGCAGAAATTTTTGTTGCCAAAGAAATGTGTTACTTTAGTTAAACTGATTGGATTGCTTTCAGTTTTTTAATCTTTAGGCTGTGATGTATCCTTCTTACGAAATGACCTTCCCTGACAATGTACTATGAAAAGTTTAGACGTTTCCGATGGGAAAAAAAAATAAACTTTTGTATAAAACTTGAAGAAAACATTAAGAGAGAAGAATTTTGAAATGCTATTTCGAAACTTTTTGGAAATGATCTACACGATTCATTTCTCGAGTCGCCAAAGCTCCTCAGATCATGAAAAGAGTTGCAATGACTACTTCAGAAGCAGAAAGGTGTTTCTCCACATAAAGTCTGTTAGACATTCCTAAGAAATACGATGACACAAGATCGTCTCAGCTCTCTCCGTTGAAAAAGACTTTGGTAAGGATGCAGAACTGGGAAAATTAGAGATAGATAAATTTGCTGCCCAGAAGAACAGAAGAATGGACTTAATATTTTAAAAAGAAAATGTACGAAGGTTGCATCTCTCATTGGTCGAGAGATCTAGAATAGAACCCTGGACAGTCTAACAACGTTTTTTTTTTTTTTTTTTTTTTTAAATGTTTTCGCTTAACCGAATCCATAGTGTAAGTCAGTTATGGAAATCTATTCTCTGTTTAGCACAATGAAAAATGAAGAGTACGTAAAAAGAAGGATTATATGTCCAAAATAAACGTGCACTCCTAACAGGTACTAAACAGTTACACTTACCCGCTAGTAAATTTCGAATCCAAAAGTTATATCTGTTTTTAAAATATCAAATACATAAGAGTAAATGGGATAATATTACTTTAAAATGCGTACTAAAAGAAATCATCTTTCTTAGACATCCTTCCTTCTTTCCCTGTATTCTTCAAATATTTTCAAGCTATCGACCGATATATCTTGTTTTTAGTTCTTTCCACGTTGCTCTTTGGTTGTAAACTACCAAATTCCAAAGCCACGTGACGCCACTGATGTATACGCTCACTTTCAAACCGCTTTTTCGTTACAGTTTATGCGTATTGCGTATACATAGATGCAATTTTCAGAAGCCTCTTTGATTGTTGTTTTCTCCAAGTAGAGAATCTTATTATCTTGTTTTTTAATAACATTCCCAGTTCCTTGCTTACTAGGTTTCATAACATGGCGGCCTAGGAAATGATCAGAAGAAAGGTGGAAGATGTGATATATCTAAAATATAAAGCTCAGCATCGGTCAGTCTCTGTATATTTATATGTATGTAAGGTAAAGCTATCTCCTGTGCGATACGCACGCGCCGTGAACGGCGCATGGGGGATGTAGAGGTAGCGCTCCACATTTTCTTGACCTACGGTACGAAGTGAGGTGGGGTGGTCAGTCCCACGCTCGACCGTCTTTACCTTCCCAAGGTGCCCAGGAATACCAAGGACACTCCGGTACTCAATTTGATAGGAGGCTGAGTGCACCTCAGAGCGCCAGGCATGGGAACACTGTGAGAAAAGTCTCCAGTATCCTGGCCAGGATTTGAACCCGGGCCGCCTGATTCGTAGTCAGACGCGCTACCGTCTGAGCCACGGCGACTCACATTTATATGTATGTGCACTATTTAAATCCACGCCGTTTGGTAAGGCATCACCGACGTTTTGCAGTGTATCTAATTTGACAGGAGCCCATGTCTGGTTCCGGGAGGAAGCTCTATGCGTACATGTACTTTGATTTCAAAATACAGTATCTTATCTTGATGCATTCAACACAGTATCTGATTTATTGGGGTGCATTTAAGGAGTGAGTCCCTAATACGAATGATGAAAAGGTGTAGATAACCAGTTGCAAAATTGTTGACGGAGGATTATTTCATTTGGCTCGCACAATAACCGGGCAAACCAACTACAGTACTTTTATTTCACGCCATAGAACTTTTTTTAATCAGGCAGAAGAGTATGTTTTTTATATTGCTCTTTGTTAAACTCCATAAAAGAAACACTAGTCTTTTATAGATAATAATCGTGTCTAAAAGGAAAAAGTGCGTGTGAAATGTACGTATTTGTAATTTGAACTCAGGTAGTAGATGAAATTAAAGTAAGATGTTTCAGTACGGATACTTTATCAGAATGGTCATTGGTCTTGTTTTGTGATGGTGTGCTTTGCATGTACACAAACATACACACGCACGCTCTTCACAACCAGAAAAAAAAAGATTTAGGGGAGGAAGGCAAGAGACCTTGCTACACGCAGGATCGTGCGTTGGTGTAGTGAGGTTGTCGCATATACACTGTCATCCGAAGTGCGCACGCGCGGTGAAAGTCGTGGCAACGCCGCACTTGGCTTTGGAACGCACCCTCAGAGGAGAGGTAAGAGTGGGGGCGTTCTTAGCGGGAGATGCGTCTGCTCTTCATGGTCTGGTTTGCTGTAGTCACAGAGTTTGACTGTTCCAGTGATTATTTTCGTAACTGTTCAGTTACTTTTCCAAAAAGAAGAGGGTGATTTCCCACCCTCTTTGTGTAGATTGCTGTCAGAGGATTCCGAGTAAACCATACCGTGATTATCTAAGGATTTAAAAAATAAAACGAGATACTTATGGATTTTAAACTTTTAAATCAGGTGCCGTGTTATCAGATTTTGAATTTTACTTATGTCCTTTACGCATCTAAGGCTCAGGCCTAATAGGACAGGAGAAAGAATTCAGGAAGGTGTTGGCCAGGGCCTATGTTGAAGGTGCCATCACCCGCCATTTGCCTGGTGTGACTGAGGAAAACAGTAAGGATGGTCGGCCGCTGGATCTAACCCACGACCTCCCGAATGCTACGCCAACGTTCTACCAATGAACTACTGCAGCACGGTGTTATCGAATAAATTTCTTCATACTTAATTCCCAGTGTTTTGATTTATATATATATATATACAGTGACATTCCATCTGTAATTTAAGGATTTGTCCCTGGAGTCTTATTACTTCGGTCGAGGTGCCTATATATCCACTATTCTAGAACGTGTCCTAGATCGTCCTATATTCTCATATAGAGTTCTTCACATTTGTAACAAACTGTAAATGTATTGATATATGTAACATTTTTTTAGTGGGTTATAAAATGTGCATTAACACTCTTCTCCCTGGTGTTTATTTGAGTGTCCCATATTTGAACTTAGGTTATACGAGGGTTCATTGAAGAGTAATGCTTTCATGGCTCTAACTTTTTTATCTGCTAATCGATTTTCAAAATTTCCTTTTGTGCCTGATAGCTACATTTGTCCTCTATGTAATGCACTATTTACGTTTCGACATCGTCCCCATCCCTTTCCACGCACTTGCGGCAACGCATGACTAGTTGATCAAACCCGTCGGAGAACTCCGCTGGGTGTTGTCGACACCAGGATTGAATGACAGCTTTCACCTCGTCGTTAGAACAAAAGTGATATCACATAAGGTGCTCTTTCATCTTTGGAAAGAGGTGAATGTCGCGGGGTGCAAGGTTGGGCCTGTACGGCGGGTGCTGTAGAACCTCCTTAACTGCAGGCAACAGATCTTGGCAAACTTGCTTCCTCTTCACTTTGTTGCCCTTGCGTCATCATCCGCGGAACCCAACGAGCACACACCGTGTGATACCTCAGCACCTCGGTTAGGATAAACTGATAGTGCACTTTTCCTTGCGAAATGTTAAGTTCCGTGGTAATGTGTTGCTGTTTGATTCGACGGTTAGTGCGAATCATTTCGTCGATACGATTTCGATGCTGGTCATCTGAGGGGTCGTCCACTACGGGGTTGATCAAGCTCACTAGGGTAGCCGAATTTGCCTCTCAACTGCCTGGTCCACCGTATTAACGTCAACGGTAGCGTCGCCGTAAACAGCTGTCATTCAGCGAAGAATTTGGATAGGCTCGCAACCCTCAGCTGTCAGAAACTCAGTGACGACTCGCTGCTTCAACCCAATCTCCATGTTCTTCAGTGGGAACCAACGACGCCTGGAAACAAACGAACTAACTCTTTGCAATTGTAAATTTCCTAGGTTTCTTGTTGGCTTCACTACGTAGGTACTAATTCTAGCAGAACAATGAGTAAGCCCTTGTTGCTATAAAATTTGTTGATTTTGATTGGAACCCTACCCCCCCGGTCACCTCTCTCAAGGAATACTGGATGTATGTAACCAGGCATCTTACTTGGCAAATTACTGGAATGTTTCAGTTTGCTATACTGAAATATTTTCAAAAATGAGATTATTTAAGTCCTTTTGTCATCTTTGGCGTCATACACCTATGCAATTACGGGTATTCTAATTTCTCAGCTGAAATAAACAATGTCAAAATCTAGGATAGTTCATTTGATAAACATTCACATGTATTAATGGGGCCACTTTCCAAGATTTCATCATTGCTTGTCATTTGTTCTCCTTCACTGGAGTACTGTTCACCCGTATGGTCTATAGCTACCCCTACAGTGCTTTCTAAGCTGGAGAGAGTTTTAAACTTCTTCCTAGCAATTGTTATATTTAGAGTTCCCTCTGTTAACTTTCACACAAAATCATTACTTGATGCATTGAATATTGAATCTACAGAATATCGTCGTAAGGTGGCCGATTTCAAGTTCCTCTCTAAAATCGTAAATGGACAAATCAGATGTGACGAACTATTATCAAACTTATATTTCAGAGTACCTACGCGGAATACAAGATCCAAACACTATTTTGCTCTTCCACACCCAAGGATATCACTGATAAAAAGAGATCCCTATTTTATAGATTACCCTTCCAATTCAATGAACTGGCTAGTGAACTGGACATCACTACCAGTTACAATACGTATTTGAGGATGGTTACTGAACTACTAAATGTATTAAGTTTTATTTAGCTCTGTATTGCTTTTAATATGTAGTTTATTGTTATTACTTTTATTTGTTGTTATTTTGTTTTGTTTGTTGCGCATTATTATTTTGTCCAATGTACAATGTCCTGAGCTGTATTTGGATAGTTAATAAATAAATTTGTCCAGTATCTTCAAAAATATGAAAACTCACACACACTTGCACCGTAGGTAGTGGTACAAACTTACGAAGGCCACTGAACTATTTTATTTCACTATGTAGTAGTGAAACAAGTCCTCCTCCAGCATGGAGTTCACCCTCCAACACGGAGGTCACCACTACCACCTCCACTCCACCCTCCAGCTATGATCTGGCCCATCACCCTCCAGGTTGGAGGGTGAGGGGTGACCTCCGGTCCCGGTCACCCATGAGAGAAACAGTTAAAACGCAACGAAATAATTGAGAACTCTGCTTTGGTCACCGGGTCGAAATCGGATCGGGCCGTGTCCCAAGCATAAACCAGTACAAAACGTGTCCTGGTGACCCGTTTCAGCTCTGCCGACATGGCCATTGGCCATTAGTATGTGCATAGTTTGTTGTACAATAATACAGGAAGGTCTGCACGTAACTTTGGTATTGGCAAAGTATTGTTGAAGTTCTATGAGCGAAAAGTAAAAAAAGTACCAATAAAACTGGTTTTATAAGTGTAAAAAAGCACTCGAAATAGTGCTCGAATTGGGGTGGGCGGGTAAGAGATGTTCTTACCTTTTCCATTTTGGATTTGGCGCACTCGTACCTTTTTTTTAATGGCAGCTCATTGCCTTTACTTTCAATAGGCAATCGCCGCCACTAGGTACATGTATTCCCTCACCTCTGCAACCGTTCCATTACCTTTTCTAAGCAACTTCGAGCACTGACTCGAAAAGTGTAAACTAGTGGTAAAACATGTGATTAAGAGGCCTCAGCACCCCCACCCACCCGTTTTTTAAAAAAAAGATAATTTGAACGAATCAATGACGAGCAACAATATTATTTATTTTGGGAAGTGGCCTCAATAATGCTTAAGAATATCTAACGGATAAACTCGCAATTTCAGTGAGTTTGTTTTCGATTAGCACGTGGTTTATTACGTCATTCTTTACGGGCTTTTAAATTTCTCATCGAAAGCACATTGAAATTGTGGAATATTTCATTCTATAGATATTCTTGCTTGTCATTCATATATTATTCCAAATCTTTATAAAGGAATCGGGAGTACTGAGGCGGTGGGGTCTCATAACAGGAACCATTTAATTTATTTGTTATACTTTTTGTATTGGTGATGCTGCATAAAATAAACTATTTTTGCACTTTGAGGCAAGTAATTCTAGTTCCCTATTTTTAAAAAGTTTGAAGCATGCTTATAAAAGTTAGAGCAACGCTTCTGGATGAAAATTGAACGTTGCATGTGGTCGCAACACAAGAACTGTTGACAAGGACTTGGGGGTGCTTGTGGTAATAACACACTACCGTAGTGTACAGTTCTTGATTCGCTACAAAGTATAGTAATTTTACTAATGTACTCCACGTCATCATGTACTGACCCATTGCTGCTAATGATAAAAAGAGGACCCGCCACTTGGAGAATTGTAATAAACTTATTCGTGTGTTTGATAATTACATTGCTCGACAGTAATGTTTTTCATTATAAACAAAGTTTTATACGGATATTAGAACTATTACTATTACTTTTTTTTAAAATTCTTGTGAGAAATTAACATATTTCAGAATACGTCAAAATCTAGTAATAAACTGATAGTAAATTATAGACTGAATAATACTATAGTAAGATCCATTGCAGTTCATAATGCTTTAATTGGCGAATACATACACACTACAAATTTAAATTTTTAGGTAAAGTACAAACACTTATTTGTGGCGTTTTTAAGTTGCGAAGTGAGCAGCTGTTTTTTTGAGCCATATATTTCTTCCGTGTACAGTAGTTTCTGTTGAGAACTTCCTGCGTTGTTTTTCTGTTAGAGGCCTTCGATATTGATAGCTTACTTTTCGTGACTTATTATATGTATATCTTTCTACAGGGAAAGTATAGTTGTTTATCATTATTAATCAGGAAAAAATATTAATTTATGTCTGATTGTCACAAGCCTGATATAATTTTATTTTAACAATTCGAATGTTCAGTAGTTACACAACAGGTAAAATGCTATTTTTAATTACATCATAGACAGTGAGTTACTTCGTTTGCAAATATAAATGAAATTTTATTACCTCTTTTATTATCTGTGTACAAATTGCATATATTGGCGTTGAAATTGATAACGATCTACGTAAGTCAAACGTATGCTCTAGCCTTTTGTGGCTGTGACTAGAATTTATTGCGAGAGCGTATTCCAGATTGGCACTAGCAGGGCTGTTGTAGCTCATTTGATACTTCTTTGGCTACACATTTGGAATCGAAACCGCCGGAACTGGTAGGTCTATCCGTAAATTCCGCCAGGCGATGGCTGCGATGGTACCTTCCAACTAAGCCCTGACCTACTCCTTTCCCATTTCCCAAATCCTCTCCTCTCCTCCCTGCCTGAAGACTATAGATATTGTTTAAATTCCATTTTGGGAGTAGATTTTCAGTGACATTTAAAAGATGTTCGTGAGACAGTGGTCAACAATTAAAACTTTCGGGGCGCGAGACGGGGATTGTGTCCAATGTTAAACAGGTGAATCGGGTCAAGTTTTGGACAGGATCACCGGGTCTATGCTTGGCATCCGATCTGACCTGGTAACCGGATTTCGGTCCGTTGATCCGGAGGCCAAAGCAGAGTTTTTAATTATTTTCTTGTATGTGTTTTTTCAGAAGTGACTGGGACCTGGGTTATATCCCCCCCCTCCTCCGCCCCAGAGCACGATAAATATGACGCTAAAAATTCCAAGATCATTAAGTTCCCAGACTGGGTCATTCGGGTCAAGTTTCGGACCGGATCGCCAGGCCGTCTATATCCTGGTCAATGGTAACACGGTTCCATCTGTGATAGCTCCTCTCACCTTCTTCATTTAATATACCGAGTGTCGAAAAAACAACGCATATAAAGTATACCACCATATAGGGACCTCAAATCAAGAAATTAATTTCGAAGAATGTGTTGTTTCAGAGTAAGAGGTGTCCAAAGTTAGCGAGGTATCATCAGAAAATGACGCCGTGTCTCCACAATACTTCCACAAAGCGTGTCGGTTTAGGAATTACAATGGAAGTTGTAGCTAATACATCTATTCAGGGAAGTTTGGGATTGAAGAATGCTGCTTAAAGAGAATTTCTATACTTGCCCTATTAAATCATATTAATTTCTTGAAACTGAAATCCTTACACAACGGAAATCCTACCTGTATGGCACTCCCTGAATCATATACTTTGCTGAAGTAGATGTATTGTGCACAACTAATATTGTGATTTCGTAAACCGACACATTTTGCATCCATATTTGTAGAGATATTACGTCATTTGTGATGATGCCAGGTAACGTTGGACGCGTGTAGATCCAAAGCCAAGCATTTTTAGAAATTTTGCTAAAAGAGAACTTTTTTTGTTATCTACAGGCGTCCTACATGGTGGTATATTTTACATGCTGTATTTTTTTCAATGTCCATTATATATAAGAGAGATTGTAAAAAGTTTCAACACCGGAGGTGAAGTTGCGGTTGGGTGAAGAAAAATCAAACATTAGATTTGCAGTTGATATTGTTCGTGTATATTACGATACATCAGGAAATGCATATCGATATGGCACTATAATCATGAACAATTTGTGTGCATTTAGGTTACATTCCCTTCATTATTTCAAAGAAAAATGAGTGTTTTCAGGATATTGCGTCATTAACCCATACTAATGTCACACGCCATCTCATAATAATACATTTAAGGAAAACTTAGAAACTTCAGAAACGTGTTTCCCATAAAACTATATGGCAGAATGACATATTACACGACCCCTTCCCATTTAAGAAAACCAATCGAGATTCAAGATGGCGGCCGTGAAGAACATACCGTCCAACCGGTAGCACCTTACATCCAGTACCCGTTGCTATCATGGACTGATTTATGGGGGGGCTGCCCCGCCCCCGTCATTTCGGAATGACTATGAGGACCCCCGGAACAGTTTCCACACTTAAAGTAGTTGCCCCCCACCTTCCCCCCAGGGTCTCTCTTCAAAATCTGCTTATGTAGTTGTTTTTATTTTATTTTTTCAGCATTTTACAAATATAAGGGTATTTTCACACTTGTTCTTCTCTTTCCAGAGACAGGAATCGTTATCTCCCAAAGCAATTGCGCTCAAGTTGCCAGAATTTGCATCTGCACATATTTTGTTTTTGACATTCTAACCATACCAGAAGAGAAAATGGACTCCCACCCACCCAGCAGTTTGTTTGTTTGTGAGCCAAGCGTGAAGGAAGTCCTGTAGCACTAGGGATTTTAGTAGCTGCTTTATGGCAGTATTATAGTATAGCGAGTATATCATTGAGAAAATCTGGGTTACGACCTCATGTATTCAATCAGGCAACACTTTGCGTAGTGTAAATAGGCTTATACGAATCACTTCGTGAAGGCGTTTAATTACAGTCCAGTTTATTTTAATATATGTACGTAGTTACTTTCGGAAAACCCGGTAGTAACTCTTAATACTACACATAAAGCAAATATAAGTCCTTGTTTCATACTATCTGTGGCTTTAGAGCAAACAGTTAGTACAGTATTCGGCTGATTATGATGTCTATTTGATGCATTTCATACTCACGTATTTTATCCATTCAGCGACCTTAGCTCAGTTGATATAGTGTTAGCTTCTCATTAAATCCTGGGTTCAATCCCAACGATCGACCATACTGACCGTGAAGTTTTACCAGCACTGTTACCCCAGGTAGCCTAAATACCAGGAGGATAGCAGACTTCTTCCCGCATCTCTTCCCCTATCCTGTCCCTGCTTGTGCTTGAGCATTAGGTGCCTAAAGGCCAGACATCAATTCAATTCATACTTGATAAATCATTTGTATTGAAATAGGGTTTTGTAGACAAAGGAACATTCTGTACAGTTTTACGAATCTCAGTATTAAAAATTAATTCCGTACTTTCGTCTGTGTCAATTATTTTGTAACCTTTCATGAATATTTCATTACCTTCATTGAATTGGGGTTTGAACATCGCTTTAGTCATCTAGAACAAGAAGAGTTTTTTTTTTTTTAACTTCTTGTATTCGTGCTTGAGTGAGTGCCAGTGCTACGTATCCGGAACTGTTCCGGTGATTTGGATCAGGTTGAGCCCCGATCGAAGTCAGCTGGACATTGAGGGGTGAAGGGTGGCCGGATTGCCTCGCAGTCTGGCAAAGATTTTCTTTGGCGACGTAAACAAGTTGGGAGCCTGAAGAAATAAAACAAAATTTCCTAGAAGAAAGCGTGCATTTCTCGGAAGAATGTGATCTCGAGGTTTTTGCCCTCCATCACAGTGCCCTGAATACAAATAACAAGAAAAGAAAGAGGAAATACCCAAAGAGTGCAATAGGCATATATCAACCCGAAATAATAAACGTATCGTGGTGTTATATCGACATTTTTGTGGATTTTATGCACGTTCCTTTTCCTTTTTTAAAAATTTATATTTGTGGACGAGACAGGAAGATATGACTGTAAACCATTGTTCAGCAAAGAGTATGAAACGGCGCCTGCTGAGAGTGTTGCCTGATAGAAAGCAAGAATGGTCGAAAATAAACGTTGAACTGTTATTCTTTTTCTGAAAACCTATGTGGAAATTTTGATTGCGCTGTGATTCAAGAAGCTTTGGGAACCACAGGCCTAAGCAGTCCTTGATTCTCAGAAATAACATTACTTGGTGAGCACTTAATGGAAATGGATGGCGAAGGTAGGGCGGCCAAGACCTTATTCAAGATACCATCCCGGTAGCAACACTCAATCACAAGTGCCTGTCCAAGTCAGCAACCTAATCAGTGGACGAGTTAATGTGTGGTGTCTTCTTCCTATGTATGTAGCTTCTCTGGGTGTAGAGTTACCAGATTAATATATACTGACAGAATTCACATTCCTCCTTGTCATATTTAAGTAACTCGAAATTCGGGTCCGCACAGCATGGCAAGGGGAGCTTTGAACTTAAGCATTTAAGTTGATCCCGGAATTTCCAGTTCCGTTAGGTGAAAGACAGAATTGTACCGAAAGTAGGCACTTTAATCGCTCTCTTCATTCTCGGCTGCTGCAGATGCTCTTGCTAAGGGACGCCATCCCTTAAATTCAGATACCATTACATTCCAGGGTGTAAAAGTGGAGCAGGCAAGGAAAATGCATGAGCTTTTCTTCAGCAGAATTTTAGCAGGACACCACTTTTTAATTTCGAGTCATAATTTCTCTGCTGTATCGAATCGGACTGGCTTCGAATTCTCGAATTCTTTACAAATTCATTAAAAATCTAGATATTTTATTTTGTTTCATGTTAGAACCTTTAAAAAGAAAGTATTTCTAAAACTGTGGAATGTCACACAGGGAGGCATCAGCGTTTTTTGTGGTGTCACGTGTGTCTAGCACGGTGTTAGAAGCCAAGTGGATTCCAAAAAAAGAACGTACAAAAAAGCAGCTCTCAACCCTTGCCTCTACGCTGGTAAAAATTGTAGCAGGAGGTAACGATGTATACAAAGGATGGCAGCTTTTCATTGAACGAAACTGCAAAGACATGTGCGACGGGAATGTGACTTGTTCATAATAGTATAAGTATCTTCAATTCTGCTCACTGATATCGAACATGTGTTTTACAATTTTTAACGGTGTTCGAAGGAGTGAAATAAATTATTCGAAGATTTGAATAAAATGTGAGCGATAGCCAAAATTAGAAGCCAAACATGTTCATATTCTCTTCCAAACATTAAGTGGCGCTTAGAGGCTTTCGGAAGTTTGATTAATAACCTCGGAAATTAGAAACGTGGAAGATACTTAAATACATTTTCACGTTCCGCAGTCAAATGAATGTACGTGTAGTCGATACAAAATAATTTTCGAGACTGTTTTATTCAACTGCTGCGTTTCGAACCGAATTAACTATTAAATGATTAAGTTCAGAGCTGCCGTAACTTAGTTGGAAGAGCGTTAGCTTCACTTTCGGGAGGTCCTGGGCTCGACCATCCTAACTGCTTTTTCCCCAGCTGCAGTAGGCCAATTCCAGAATAGTATCGGAGTCCTTTCCGCATCATTTCTCCTACCCTGTCCCGGCCTGAACCAAACAAAGATGCCACTGATTCAGTAATGAGCGTTGAGTTGGGCATCTGGTAGACACAAAAACCCAAGTAATTGTTTTCCTGTGTCTGCTAAGTGTTAACTTATAGCTACAATTATTGCTTTATATAGTTTCAATTGCTTGTTTGTGTTCCTTTCATATTAATTATCGAAATATTTCGCACAATCCAGGATGAGGTACAAGGACGTTTACGCCGAGCACAGCAACCATTACCACATCTGGGATCTGCTGGTTGCGTATATTTTAGGTGCCAGTCCACGAATTTATTGACTATTGGTATAAGTATACTAGCTGAGACGGGGGCACACTGTGCCCTTTTTCTTTTCTTTTTTTTATTATTTGGATTTGGCGTAACCTCTACCATTTTTATTAATGGTAGCTCGTTGTCTTTACTTTCAATAGCCAATCGAGGTCACTAGGTGCAAGCGTACCCGTACCTTTTATAGCCCACTTCAATCGTTCCCTTACCCTTTCTAACCCACTTCGCGCACTGTTTATACTCTAACAAAACATAACATATTATTCATTTTAGAAAACCTAATAAGAATGTTGGCATTTGCATGAGCTGTGCATGTTCAGTATACAAGATCAGATTGTCTTGTGAAACGTGCTGCGTTGGTTAGTGGGTAAGCTGATCTCTCGTTTTATAGATTCGTCAGTACTAAAGAAATAAATGGCCGGGTTGCAGAGCTATAAAAGGCCTCTAGTGCCACCGCTATGAAAATTGACAAATCCAGGAATTTTCCTCTTCGTTAGATGCCAGTGATCGTTTCCTGGACGGTGTTTGTATTGAAACAGGAATAATTTATTCGTTCACTTAGGGAACTTCTAGGTACATGTGAAAAGTCCTAACTTAATAGTAGAAAGTTATCCGGGAGGTAACGTCGCGGACTTCAGAGCGGCAATGGATTCGAACCCCATGACCGACCATCCTGACTGAGGTTTTCCAGGGTTTCCCCTCACTTTCACCAGGCGAATCCCGGTATGGTACATTAAGAAGCGTCCTGGCTGATATCTTCCTCATCCCAGCCTGAACCAAAGATGTCAAAAACCTTTAAATAGAATTCAAAAGTAAGTCACCTTGATTTATAGAAAATGTGTTATGCTTAAGTCCTATATAAATTGTATTTCAGATTACGTATAATTAAGATTGTTGGCTATAATATAATCATTCCACGGATGTTCGGAAACCAAATAGGATGGGCGTAGGAGAAAAGTTTGTAGCGTAACTAAAACGACTTCTGGTTACACATCCGGTTCACATACGTACAATGTGGCATTTTTGCATGTTTGACTACTAAAATATACTAGTCCCTGTACATTTCCGAGAAGTGGTGCGGGGGGGGGGATAAATTGGTCAGCTCACGTTCTGATATCTCACCCTTGATACAAAAGTTTACCCATCCAGGTGCCCCGACTTTACTCCGGGTTCGCATCCGGTGAGACTCATTGTACGTCCTGTTTTGAAAATTCATAAGCTCGTGTAAACGTTAGTCACAGTTCAGACTCATGATTTACTATGGTATCCTCTTGCAAAACCTTTCAGGTTATATAGCACGAAATAATATTACAATTTTAAGAAGCAGCAAGAGACTAGTTATGAAAATCTGATATCTGGAGTTAAAGGAATTTCAGATAATTCATTTTTAGCTTAGATATGTGACTGCTCAGTCCGACGTCATAATTTGCTGGGAGTCAGATATCTCAACTGATAACTAATTCCTTTAAACAAACACTTATTACTTCTTATCATTGAGTTCCATAATGGTATCTACCGCACCTGCTTCCTGAAATTGTAATATTGTCTTCATCTTTCCATCATTTTCAAAAATCGAAAAGAAGTGGGGTTGAGCATAGAGCTCCCTTGAATAAACTCACTACGTGCGAAGTTATCGTGGAGAGGGTAGAACGTTTGCAGTGAAGTTCTATTGATTGAAAATGGAGATATGCAAATATGGTACTGAAAGAGATATCTAAAGCTAGATTCTCGGTGTGGGACTTCATATTGAAGATCAAGGCAGTCCCGATAACGAAAATTTGTTCTTAGCAACAAACTAAAGTTTTCTACCACTGTAAAATTCCATCTATGGTAGATACTACGTTTTATGTATGTGTGTGAGAGAGAAGGGGGGAGATAAAACACGAAATATTGTTTGATCCGTCTCGAATATTCAAGGGTTCGAATATCTTTGTGGGAGTTGTTAAGATCATTGGCGGACTGTGTCAGTGTTGCCTCGTTCCGCATCACCTATTATCTCAAGTTATTTAATTTTTATTTCGAGCACTCTGAAATATAGAATATGTAATAATATTCTACCCCTCGGTGTTCAAAAAAAAGCCATAATTTCCTTTTAGGAAGGAGGAAATTACTTCAGAAGTTCTCAGTTTAATCTTTGTGTGTAATTTGCCCGCCTCGCTACAGAGGTTCTCCCTCCACTGCATGTTTAAGTGACATTTCTAATATTACCACAGGGATTGGTATGTTGCAGCGACCATGCAAACAATGAGGTTTTCTACTCTTTTCTCCCCTCCGCCCAGCTGCAAAAGCCGTCTGCTAGTATCTTTTCACTCGCAGTTTCTCTCTCTCTCTCTGTGTGTGTGTGTGTGAGAGAGATGAGAGACGTGTATGTGTGTATTTGTCCGTTTTGTTTTCTTGGTCCGATTCTACCACAGAATGGTACGTCTCACGCGCGACCCTTGAGTTGTACGTAACGATACTGGAGTAACTGCTTAGTGTCGAAAGATAGACAGACACCAGAGCATATATTGAAACTCATATGTCCACTTCCAGTCTAATCCAATGTGGACCTAATTTTCAGTTCTTACTCGATTCGATATGCTTCTTATTGCTGTGCAGTTTTTAAAATTTAAGTTATAATTCCCGAGTTATTCATGTAATAGTATACCGTACTCTGCATGTACTAGAAAATACTGCAAATAATATTTACGAGTTTTTTATGCAAGAATTACGACAAATAAAAAACGGACCATACAGCGATATTAAGCGTTAAAAACTGAGTTAGAAATGAAAGTTTGGTCCCTATTAGTTTAGACTGGAAGTGGACAAACGAGATTAAGTGTCCTCTTCACTTCCTGGCTTCATATATTCATGAAATGTTTGGCAGCATCAGCAGTCAGCCCAATATTGCTTTTAGATAGAGGTCATTGCGCACGACTCATGTTACTTTAATCGCGAAATCATAATTTTACAGCGATGACATTGTATCGTCCCATTTCAAATGCTGTGTATATACATCGTTACGCTCATCAAGTGAATCTGTTTCTGAGGAAAGCTGCTTCTATAAAGAGAAATGTATTATTTTTTCTCAATTTGCAAGGCGTGTGTACTTCTTTTCTGGTAGTCCCCACTCCCCAATGAGTCAGATTTAGATTCACTCGTTAAGAAAGTGTTACCCCGAGCTAGTAATTAATATCCGTTAGAACTTTCCGTCCAGAAGCGTAAATTCTTACTGTCTTTGAACATAAAAAATGATATTATTCAATGGATGAATAAGATAGCAAAGATAAAGGAAGAGAAAAATTCAAAAAATTCATCTGGCTGAAGTACTCAAGAAAACACTTATGTGCAGCCATTTTATGTCCTGGCTTTCTTTTTTAGTAAATTAATGCCACTTGTGGAAATCTTGTTTTATCAGCTTCAAATCGAGAAATTGACCCTTTCTTGTCACAAAATGCTATTTTCCACTTTGAAACAAATATTAGAAGTATAACAAGACCAGCTTGATGTTTCGAGTGAAACAACAGACAATATAAATACAGTATAAAAAAAGGAGAAAGAGTGAAAGAATGGAATGGGTAAGGAAAACAAAGGAAGTATGCGATGTGATTACTGGCGAAGAAAATTCCCGCTTTACGTTCACATGGCACGTTATGGTAGCCATGCTGTTTACTCTAGATAAATTTCCGAGTTACTTTTGGAATTTTCAACAAAAATAAAATGAGAAATTATTTTCGATCAATGTCTGGAGCTTGGGGCTTGTTAGACTATATAGTTCAAAATAACTTGAAGAAAACGTTTAGTGAATCTACAAATCTTCTAAAACTGATATGAACATTACCAATAACAGTCACACAAATTTCTTGCTACGACATTTTTCTAAGTTTTCTCGAAATCGTAACTAATTGACTAACGTCCCTTTATTTGAAAATCTGGTCACTTCTTTTGTGTATACGTTACATAATTTAACTACGTTAATTGATTTTGACTGATTAGCTACCCAATCCTCTCACACATAGTGAAAGTTCAGGTCCGCAGCCAGAGGGGCTGTCCCCCCCCCCGTAAATTTTCCTTGCCCATTTATAGATATATAATTTTATGTATGCTATGTTTCGTAAGCCCAAGCCTTTCCCTAAATTTTCCTTGCCCCTACTCAACGTGCCTGAATGCAACACCCAGTGGAGACAACTACTGACCGCCACTGGTTAAGACGATTGTTTTCTTAGTGCGGAGTATCATCTCCAGTTCGTTTTCCTGATTAATGTTTGAGATAATTGTAGTCAGTTATCAATCACAGGTTACGATGTTCGGTTTAGAATTCAAGAAGGTAATGTTGAATTGTTTGTTAGTCGTACACATTGCTACATCGAAAGAAAAAAACTGATAGTTACGATAGAGAATCACATACCGAGATGTGGGAATTTTGAACAGTGAATTTAGACAGTGAAGGAAACACATTCTTATTCCGTTCTTTGTATGTGTTACTTATAGATCAGTATTTTCTCTGTTGTCTCTTAGCAGTCATCTCTAGTACTTGCCACAGTTTCGAAAAGTAGGTTTGTTATATTTTGTTAGAATTGAATTAGAGTGATTCCGGAATTCAAAACTGGAATTGATTCTTCTGTTCTTGTATTATGTTTTCCTATCTTCTTTACATAAACATGTATGTAATATTTCTTTTTTATTGTTGTGACGGGGGAAAAAAAAATACTATTTCCTATGTAGTTTTGCTATCCAACACTGTGATATAAAACTTTCAATTCCTCTTACGCACCTTTTGTTTTCTGACCTTAGTGCATAGACGTTCTTACCTAGCTTGTGTTGTATTGATTGTCCGCAAATGCGAGGCAGTAGACCTTGGAGAGATTGACCCAGATTCAGGTATTCGAGGGTCGGTAGTCGGCTTTGCGTAGTTCCGGTATAATAATGAGATTTTGAGGTGTATTCAGTTTGCTTAGACAAAAGTTAATGGTTGACTAAACATTGAAAGACGGGATTTGCGCAGTAATTAATGCAAAAAACTTTTCAGAGGAGTTCACGGAATGAAGAGCAGAGTTTGGTTTCTTTTGAAGGTAGTCTTACGTTATCGATCGTTAACCTATCAGATAACCACAAATGAATAAAAATTTTATTGTAATTGTCATTAAAGCACGTAGGTGTTAAACGATTGTTTTTTTTTTTTTTTTTTTTTTATTGCATTGCTTTTCAAAGTTTCTCTTTCAGATAGTGTAATACTTTCCTTAAACACTATCATAGACCATCTCAGTGACACTAGGCATATCCTTTTTTCGTTCTCTTCCACCGTGAATACGATGCTTCGTACTGCTTATTACATCAGAACCCTGAAAGATTGTAAGAAAAATGTAATCCCTCTTGTCAAGTTGGAAATCAAGTGAATACTGAAACCACCGTTAACCGAACATTTCATTGTCCCTGCAGATATTGTTCCACCTTTGCGGTGACCCTGTCCATGTCTTTGAGTTGTTCTATTAAAGTGGAAATGTAAATTTTGTGCAGCCAACAGCTTGGCGGCGAGACTGAAGCGAGCTATCAATAGCCACGAAGACAAGAGAGTGAAGCACTAAGGTCTTTTAGATTTCTTGCATTTGCCGATATGCATTCCACATTTCCACCATTGAGTTTCACAGCCGGATGTACGATGTTGATCTTCAGTTCAGCGTGTGACAGTCTCCACGCAAGCGACCTTCCGTCCAAATCACGCAAGTTACGCATAGTGAAAATCTGGGACTCCAAAAAAAACCTCGTATCTGGCGGCATACTATGCAACAAGCGCAAGTGTACTTTACTTTCATCTCACCGAGCGACTGTATCACGCAAATTGATCCTCTGTAGTTCTGTTCGTACAGTTTAGGGGTGATCTTATCCCCCATTTCTGATCCTTTTCTGCTTCGTTACCTGGGATTCTGCCAAATGTTCCAATGGGGGTGTCAACCCCGAAAATCTCCACCACACATCCCCAATTTTGCTGTTAAAAATCGATAGAAACTGCAAACCTCTACTTACACCATCCCAATTTTGGCTTTGCACCCCCACCCGGACTGAAAATCCTTAAAGAATCGCTCTCTGTTCCTTTCACGATTTTCAAATTTTAAATTAATGCAGGTTTGCTGAAATGTTCAGAATTTATACTGTCCGAATTAGTGTTGCCCACGAAACGAGACGAGATTTCAGGCTATCTCGTCTCTAGTTATCTCAGCTTATATATTTTTCACATTTAAAGTAGATGCAGACGTTGAACAATGAGAGTAGTCCGATTCCAACTCTGACAAATCTGGTTTGTGCACATATTCTTTGTCACTTGGTATTACAGGGTGGGTCCGAGGCGTCCGTACCTCCCCCCCCCCGAAAAACTCAGCTTTATGAGAAAATAGTATAACTTCAGGCGTTTTAATATTATATATATATATAATGTACATTTCATGCCCAGACACACCTTGAACACCTTCCTCATCGGAAGCTCTTGTACCCTCACAAAACCAACTTCTGGATACGTGCCTGCGTGGTAAGTCATTCGAGTCTTCTTTCTCACACACTGTCAACAATACTTCACTCTACTTTAGCTTTTGCTGATCGCCTTGTGTTTTTGTTCCTTGGAAAAAATAGCAAAACAAAAGTATATTGAAAAAAAAAAAAGTATATGGTCTCACTACAGAGCGCAGCCACGAGCTTTCAGGAAAGGATTCTTAGTTTCAACTAATCTAGTATTGAATTACCAAGAGATGAATCAAAGGCAAACCTTTCCCGCTTTTTTTTTTTTTTTTTTTAGTCTCGCGCCAGTTCAACAAATAAGGAGTCGTACGTCACTTTCTGATTTCAAACAAGTGAACGTTGCGATTCTATTAATAATCGCGAAAGCTCCGAAGGTTCCTTATAGCATCTCCGACACACACACATTTATTTTTGTAAAATAAGTTAACAACACTAACAACTGGGCTGCTTAGCGACGGTAACATTCACATTGTTTCTCTATCGTGTCGAATAATGTTTAGCTATGCGAAGTTTGATGCGGATACATCCAACGGTACGGTAGCAGTTAAAAAATTCGTGTTTAAAATAGGCTGGCAACACTGACAGCTGGAGTCCTTTACAACAGGAACACTCACTATTTTATTTATTATGTCAAATAATGTTTATGCCAAGTTTCGTGCTGCTTCGTCTAAAGTATTGGAAATAATTTGAAAAAAAATATTGTATGTTATATATTTAAAAATAAGATTTTCAACACTAATAACTGCGTGCTTAGGAACAGGAAAACATCAACAGTTATTTCTACAATATGGAGTAATTTTTATGCCAATTTTGGTGCAGATAGGTACAACGTAACGGAAACAATTTGAAAATGTGTATTTAAAAGGGGGCTGGAAACACTCACCCCACCCACTACACCATTCAAGACGGTTCCGGTAGCTCTAGCGAGTCCACCGAAAACGTTTCCAATGACACCTCAACCATCTATTTAGACATTATGGTTCCTAAGACGTAACTTTTTAAAATATAGAGAGACGGACGGAAAAAGTGGAATTGTAAGGTCCCTTTTTATTAGCTATGCTGTGAGCGCATAGAAATAAAATACATAAATTTTATTGTGAAAAAAAAACATCATTTTAAAACTCAGTAACGAAAAAGACTAACACGATTTTGTCTTTGTTCGTAAAGAGAAAGACAGTGGTTAATTACTAAAAGAAAACATTTAGAAAGCGTGTGGTTCTATATAGTATAGGATTTTTACACAAGCATAAATATCTCGATCGATACTTTAACATTGCAGTTGAATCTAGAGTGCTATCACAAAATAGAAGTTCTGCTTGAATTAATTAGAAAATGAAAATATAAACTGCTTCTAAAGATCACTAAAAATAAGTTTAGGTATTCCCTGTTCGTGGTAGGGTACCTACCCTGTTTGGAAGTAATACAGGCTGGTATGAACTTTCTATGCAAATATTCTATTTCAAGTGAGTTATTGTTGAAACAAATTTAATAAATTTGTTTGAATTTTTCGAGACGAGACTTTTTAAGAGCCAGTAGTCAGTCAGTCTCGTCTCTAGTTTCAACGAGACGAGACATGTCTCGTGTGCAACACTAGTCCGAATAATTTTGCGAGCGTGTGTATGTACACACACCTCTTGTACCATCAGATCACTGATTGTGTACGAGGTCAAATGTACACTGGAACGGATGGACAATATCCGCTTACATTCACTTATTTAAAGATAGCGTTAATAAAAGGTGCAGCGGTGAAAGGAATGATTCGTCTGCCTGGTATTCTTTTGTTATTGGACTTACTTTAGATATTTGCTTACAGGGTGAGGCGCATAAAAAACAAGCATCGCCCAAGTGAATGAGGTGACACATAAGAAAGCATCGTCAGTGTTTAATTTTCTTCTGCAGTTTCTGTAGTTTATAGCTGACATTGCGAATAATTTGCTGCATAATATTGACAAGTTTCTCAAACCAGAATAAAGTTGTTTGGAGCTTGGTTTTCTGTACATTAATCTAAAATGCAACATTAGAAAGATATATTGATGCCAATTATGAAGTAGTTATCTTGGAAGCTTACCAGTCCGTTAATAATTGTCAGTCCTAATTCAGGACACAAAATGGAGTAGAGGTGGAGTGTTGGGGGTAGAAGTGTTTAGTCATGTAAGAAGTTCAATACATTAAAAGCGTTTTAAATCGGGCACACGAATGGTCTTTACAAATATGCGAAACAAAGGGTGAAAATTCGGAACTACCCCAAATACTGTATTTTATGGCTTTAATCAAGTAGATCTTACAAGTAGGGCCTAACACTATTTTAAGTGGACACTCATATCTAGAAGATATATATCTATTTAAAAAGCATACAAAACAGTTTGTGTGTAAAAGATTAGGTGCCATTGGTTCATGTAAAATTAGTGGGAAAAGTTGGTAATAGCAATGTTTGTGATAGGCCGCTTATGTATATCTGGCGCTAGTTTATACTCGAGTGACCAACCGTCCCGGTTTTGTTCAAAATCTGTAACACTGAATTTAATCATGATTGAAAAAAATACATATAGCCTGTTTATGTGTAAGATAAAGAAAGAATGTGTAATCCAAAATCCAGGAAATTGATTAAACAGTCACAAATGATTTGCTGTTTACACACGTTAATCATAGGTACGTACGTAGAATATAGATGCAGAACTTTTATATCATTATAGGATGACAGGTATGTCGCGTGTTTCTTACAAAGTTGTTGGTCTTTTGGAAATGATACTAAATTACAGTCAGAAATGGCTGCTTAGAAATGTTACCAATTGTAAACAGTATAACGAGAATTATTTTTTGTGTGTTCACATTGCTTTATTTCTTTGAGACATACACTGTTGCTGTCAAATGTAATTAAGCATTAAAGGTTCATAAATTTTCATTTACGCAGGAATCAATTAAGCCAGTGCGTTGGTAACAATTAATTCTACTAGTGTTAGTATAAAATGAAAGTTGTAAATAAATAGAAAAGGAATACGTTTTGAAGGAAGAAATTAAAGAATACTGGATATTTTAAAAGCTTTATCTAGACCGACCCGCATTACTAGACAGCGTGGTGAGTCAAATTTCTGCACCCATCCTTTCTTAACACATGATGGTACAAGTAAGGAAACAGCTTCAGAGGACCTCTTTGCCCGGAGGACGGAATGCAGCTGGCAACTGCCAGGACACCGACACTGCAACTCAAACGGACTTATACGTGGCGACTCTGAACTGTCAGTCACTTGCAGGAGAGGACAAATTAGAAGAATTGGAGAACGAACTTACAAGGATTAAGGGGAACATCATAGGACTATTAGAAGTGTGGAGGAAAAATGAAGAACAGTTGAAACTACCATCAGGGCATACGTTCTATATCAAAAGTAAAGAAAATGACAAACCCATGCCTTTATAATAAATAAAGATCTGAAGACACGGATCATAGAAATTGAAGGAATTTCAGATAGAATCGCACGGGTAATAATAAAGATAAACAAGAGATACAGTATAGAAGTTATAATAGAATATGCTCCAACACCATAATATCCGGAGAAGGAAATCTAAGAGCTATACGATGAGATATAGAAGATTTTATATAGCAGCAAATGACATTATAAAATTGTAATGAGAGACTTCAATGCGAAAAAAGGAACTAAGTAGTGAAACGTAAGTGGGAAACTTTGGATTTGGCAAAAGAAACAAGAGAGGAGAGAAATTAGTGGAATTCTCAGAAGCCAACAGACTGTTCATTTCCAGTACATTTTTCAAGAAGCTGTCCTAGAAGTAGACATGGAAAGGGCCAAATGGGTCTAAAAACGAAATAGACTATATTTTATTGAATAATAGGTAAGTTTCTCAGGACGTGTCTGTTCTGAACAGTTTCAAAATCTTAAGTGATCTTAGTATGGTGAGATATGAGCTGAAACTAAATACTCGACTTGAGAGGAAGAAGCTTATCAGAGGAAAACCACCAGTTTTAGATCTAGAAAATCATCGAAAAACATACTAACATTCGAGATAGAACTAAGTAACAGATTCAGCACCTTGGAAGAGTTAGAAGATAAAGAAGATACCAGTAGCGGAAATAAAACATTGACTGAGATAATAAGAAAGGCGGCAAAGGAAATAGCAGGCATCAAAAAGAAAAAGATAGTAAAATCTCAGAAAAAAACTAAACTCTAGATGAAGAAAAGAAGAGGATAGAATACATAGAACTAAATAAAACAATAAGAAAATAAAAGAGGATGTACGAAGATACAACGAAAATCTTGTTAGAAATACAATCGAGGAGAACAAGAACCTGAAGAAAACCAAACAGCAGCTCATGATAGGGTAAAAGCAAATAATTGCAGTTAAGAGACATGACGGGACCGTAACACGAAATAAGGAGGAAATAAAAATATTTGAAAATTTCTACAGAGAATTGTATATCTTCGAAAAAGTACTAGGAGAAGAAGATTCAGAAGAAAATTATGTAGAAGTTCCAGAGGTAATGAAAGAAGTGGAAGTGAAGAACGGAAAATCGTTAGGTGAAA
This sequence comes from Lepisma saccharinum, assembly GCA_022664845.1. Taxonomy (NCBI): domain Eukaryota; kingdom Metazoa; phylum Arthropoda; class Insecta; order Zygentoma; family Lepismatidae; genus Lepisma; species Lepisma saccharinum. The sequence goes on from JAGDQP010003397.1 coordinate 45,704, forward strand.
ATGGACTCACAGCAGAGATATTTAAATGGGAAGGTGAAAAAATGGAAAGCGGAACTTGCTAAATTATCCTCAATGTGCCTAAGGAAGACAGAAATACCCTTAAGTTGCACTATTATTATTTTATTGTGCAAGAAGGGGGCAAAGAACAAACCGAAAACTACAGACCAATTAGTCTACTGTCAGTTCTATAAAAAAGATACATCAAAGTTATTTTGAATTCTATTGAACGAGATTGATTTTAACCAGGGAAGGCAACAAGCCGGATTTCGTCGTGGATTTAGCACAATAGACCACGTACAAGCATTGCATGAGGTTATGGATATGAATATGAATATGAATATGAACTTCCACTATGTCTGGGATTCATGGATTTTGGAAAAGCCTTCGATTCAGTATCCTTGGCAGTAGTACTTGAATCACTTGAATATCAAGGCATTGAAAGTGCATACATCAAGTTACTGCGAAACTTTTACTCGTCTGCCACATGTCATTAGACTACATCAAAAGAGTGAAAACTTTAAATTGGGTAAAACGATAAGACAAGGAGATTCAATTTCTCCGAAACTATTTTCAGCGGTCCTGGAGGAAGTGTTCCAAAATTTAAACTGGGGAAGTTGTAATAAAAGTCAATGGCTTTTACCTTAATCACCTACGATTCGCTGATGATATAATCCTGTTTACTTAGAGTGCAGAACAACTACAAACCAGAATGGAAGAGCTGTAATGAGAGTTCGAAATTTGGACTTAAAATGGATTTAAGTACAACAAAAGTAATTTACAATCAACATGCTGCAACGATGGAAATAAAGAATCAACAGAGAGACAGTAAGCATAGTTAATGAGTATGTTAATCTAGGGTAACTCAAAACATCGGATGCCAAGTTGACGGATGAAATAAATAGAAGATATAAAATGGAGTGGAGTTCGTTTGGAAGACTACAGTTTATTTTCGAAAGCAAACTACCAACGTGTCTCAAGCGTAAAGTTTATAATCATTGTGTCTTACCTGTAGTGATGTACGGCTGTGAAACTTGGACATTGAATGCACAAGCGACTCTAAAATTAAAAGTCACACAAAGGGCAATAAAAAGATGCATGCTAGGAATAACTAGGACAGGAAGACAAATGAATTGATTCGCGCATTCGATCTTTTAGTGATGGTCAGATAGCAAGACTGCGAAAAGGATGAAGTGGAGGTATGACGGTCACATAGTTAGACGAACAGATGGAAGACGGACGACGAATGTACTACATTGGATTCCCAGATAAAAGAAACTAGCGAGAGGACGTCCAAATCCAAGATGGGTAGACGAAATCAAGGATTTTTCAGGAACTACATGGATGAGGGTAGCAGCAGACCGAGATATGTGGAGAGAAATGGGGGAGGCCTTCATCCAGCAGTGGATAGAAAAGGGTTAAATGTGATGATTATGATCTAAATAAGAGAGTTAATAGTGTTTGTTTTCCTTATTTCAAATTTTGGTTTAGTAAGTTCCATGATATAAAAACAAGTTAATTCGTTACTTATTTCTTTAAAAAGAACACACACACACACATTTTTCTTGGAGCGAACTAAGTTACACAGGAATACAGTTTACATTATTTACCAAAAAATCGAATCAAAATATCTTTAATGTTGATGTTGATACTTGTTTTCATACTTGTTTCCACAAGTAATAGCGCACATCAGACACACTCTCTCTCTCTCTCACACACACCTATATATGCATAGAACACGATGTGTCCCAGGTTGGCTTTATAAAAAAAAGTTGGTCACCACAGACTGACACTGGTAAAAGTGTAGAATTGGGTAGAATGGCACACGAAAATAGTATGTAACTGTAAAGTTATTCAGGGGTATCTGGTCTGACAGAGTCTAGTCAGTTTTAACCATATATCGGTGTCTGCATCTGCATGGCCATGGATACAAGATATAACGATGTGCAATGTCTGTGATATCACCGTAGGGCGCGGTATTGAGTGTAAACTAGCTCCAGAGTCCAGATATTGCATAAGTGGCGTACCACAAACAATACTATTAGTAACTTTTCTTGCCAATTTCTCTCGAATCACTGGGCAATGGCACCTAATCTTTTACACACAAACTCAGTTTTGTATGTCGATTTTAAATATGTAAAATTGTAAAAAATGTATGTGTACTTGAAATAGTGTTGCATCTTTGTTTCTTACCCGGAATGCAAAAAATCATAAAAGGGTCATTCCATACTAAATCAACCGGTAGAAAAATAATTTTAGACCTTAGGTTTTACAAAATGGTAATTGTGTTCTATGCGTCAATATGATCAAAAATACAAAATTTCATGTTTTTGTCACTTTTGATTTTTGACGCGTTAGTGATAGCTTTCCTCTAGGAATGTTTGGAATTTCGAAAGTCAGTATGTCGGAATTTCCGAATTTAATTCTGGAATTTTTTCGGAATTGGCTTTGCACTTCCAAACGTCCCCTACTTTCCACAATTAAAATGTCAGTGCAAAAAGATGAACTGTCAACAAGTTGGAAAAGCATACATTATTTTTAGAATGGTACTTAAATGGGATTAAACAATAGTAAGACTTAGAACGTATATGGCTAGAAATCACTTTTTGTTTGCATTCTTTCCCTCTTTTCTCCTATTATCTTCCATTTTATACATATATTGATGATAAGGTCTGTTCCCATAAACCTGTTCTATAGGGCTAAGGCCTGAGTCAACGTTGCCTAAAGGCCTTAAGTAAAAAATCAAATTCCTATAGGACTACATCCATGGGGTTTATTAATATGTATTTTAGTTTCCTGGGTATGTCGGGATAGTATCCTAATTGCTTCCTGTCCATCGCTTGACGTCATCCTCAAACTTGAAATAAGTTTACAGATTATTTGTTTAACCTACTCTGAACATAAGCATGAGATGATCATTCTCTTGGAATGTTTTAAAACCTTGCTTACAAAAGTTCGTTCGCCAAATTTTTAAAACGTTTCTTGCCGGTAGTGTCATGTATTTCAAGTTGGACGACAGCGGATATTATCCAAGGTAAATTAAACGTGACTATTTTTAGGAGCAGTTTTACTTAATCTGAGAAATACTGTCTGATGAATCGTACAAGTAATACCAAAATCTACAGGCATTCTGTATATATCAGACACTCTATTTCTCTGTTGGAAGTGAAAGCGAATTTCGCTAGGCGGTTTATACTTCGCTTGTAGGAGTGGACATAACCATATTATGTGTGCTGGAGAAACGCAGTCCATTTATTTTGAAACGAAAGTCGATTAGGTTAATGAGTCTGGCTTGTTTGGTCCTGAGGACTGTGGCTGTCTTGTATGGGTTGAGCTAGAAATGCTGCTTTCGCTTCAGATATGCGTGCATAGTAAATCCACGAACAAAAAAAAAAAACTGCTTAAAAAGAAAGAAGAAATAAACCATAAGTTTATAGTATACATTTAGGACAACTCTTCGTCACGAGAAGGAAAACGAAAATCCAGATTTAAGCTGTAAGAAAGAAACACGTATAGTTTTGAACGAAAGGTAAAGAAATTAAGAGGCAAGTCGAACAGTATTATAAAGGTAAAAAAAATAGTTAAAATTTGAAGAGAGATGTCGAAAATTCGCTGGGAATACTGCTTCCCAAAGTTGTACTTCTAAGACTCATCGCGTACTTCTAGGTTTTTTATTATTATTATTATTATTGAAAGATGAAAACGGTTCGAAATGGAAATTTTTACGAAACTAAACGCTTGACCTTCGTTAGCATGCTATTCTCCTATTTTGTCTATGATTACCATATTGACGAGACGGAACAGAAAGGTTGCAAATATTCACTGACCGGAACGGCGTTCCGGACTGCTCAGGTCGATTTCGAGCCCTGGATGAAAGATAAGATTACAGTTTTTGAAAGCAGGCAGTTAATGTTCATGGAACTCTGATATGAAATATTAATTGTTTTGGTTAGCTGAATAAACAATATATTGTCCAAAGTTTTTAACACGTCATAGCTTCCTAGCTAATTGACCCAGGAGGAATCTAGAGGGATTACCCAAGTAGAGGTACATTTTATCCGTGAGGGGTATGCTGTGGGAAGAGCGGGGAGCATTTTTTATATTTTTACGTCTTTCACCCCTCCCCCTGCACCTCCTTACTCGTGGAATAACTGATGTACAATAATGAAGGCGAACTCAAATTGAAGACAAGGGATGACATTACTGATGTACAATTTTTTGTCAGCGTAGTCCTAGTGGTTCATGAGGGGGTAGGATGTACGAAGTACATTGCTTGAGATGCATTTTATTATTATTTTAGTTAGAAATGAACATCATTAGTCAATTTGTGGTTCCAGGCGGTGCAACGGCAAAGAGAGGCTTCTGCATGATGAACGAATTTGTATAATTGAGAATGTATTTTGTACTCTTGTTTTTTTCACTCCATAGTACGTAAAAATAGCTTTACCTTTGGTCAGAAACCGCAGAGGGCAAGAAAGAGGAAAAAATTCTCCCGAGTTTTTGTCTGTGTGCGGTAAATGGCAGTGTTGCCAGCATACTTTTTTTTTTTACTTCGTAGTTTATAGTTGGGGACGACAGTCATCAAAGGTACTTCGTTGGAATCTGCATTCCATAAGCTTTCCAACGAGGTATCATTTATGACTCGGATTATTAGGTAGGGCACAAGAACTGTCAACGTGAAGGTCTGCGACATCCTTGAAATCCGTGGTCGGCGTGTAAAGGTTAATTAATTCTTAGACGAGAACCTCATAGTCAGAACAGTCAAATAACTCAGCGAAAAATGAATAATTTAAAACACTTATTACTTCATTTCATAGAGTTCCTTTGCTTATTTTTCAAAATTGTAATATTGTTCACCATGGAAACAGAAACGGAGGGCTGCATACCATTTCTAGACA
>JAGDQP010003397.1:50608-94518 GCA_022664845.1 Lepisma saccharinum
CAAAAACCATCTCAGACCAAGAAAGCCTCCCTAGTGAACTGGCACATCTCAAGAAGACCTTACTGCAGAATGGATACAAGAAAGATGACATTCGTTTGGCCCTAAAAAGGACCTTTTCCAGCAAGAAGAACACCACCCCAGAAACTGAAGATCCAGTCAATATTGCAGTCCTGCCCTACACTGGTAAACTTTCTGGAAAGGTTGCAAGAATCCTGAGGAGACACAACATCAAAACCATTCACAGACCGCCGTCAAAAATCAGAAACCTACTTCGTCCAGTTAAAGACGACTTGGGTCTTAAGACACCAGGAGTATACTGCATTCCTTGTGAGTGTGGAAAAACATACATAGGACAAACAGGACGGACAGTAGAACATCGATGCAAGGAGCATGAAAGATACATAAAGCTATTTTATCCGGAGAAATCAGGTCTGGCAGAACACAGCATAACAGAAAAACATAGAATTTTATTTTCTGACACTAAAATTATCTCAAAGAGCTCCAATTACTGGGATAGGATAATAAAAGAATCTCTTGCCATACTACAAGAACGTAATAATGTCAACAGAGATACAGGATTTCAACTTAGTCGGACTTGGACACCAGTCATAAAGAAAACATACATGAAAACGACCAATCAGCGTCAAGCTATAGGCCAACCAATCAGAGACACAGATTCTTAAGCTCCGCCCCCTACCGTTACTATATATAGTACACATGAACTGGTCTCAGTATACTTGCCCTGAAGATGAGAACAATGTCTGTTCTTGAAACGTCGGCTCTATCGTCGGACTTCACCTGGCTGATATCCCGAGAACATCTGTATAATTGTAATATTGTATTTTTATCTTTCCTTGATTTTCAAAAATCTAAGAGTGTATAAAAAATATACGGACGTTTTCACTTGTTCCCACTAGATGAATTGGTAAGGGCCTTATTGCCAGTGGGGAGTATATGTACGTGGCTCATTTCCGCTCAATACTGTAAGGCCCATCGTTTGGACCCTAACTTAGTATCCATCCATCTGAAAAGGGATGTCAAACTATCTTCTGTTCACCTTTTGTCCACAGACTGCTCACATACCTGGCTCTGATCAGAACACTTATCGCACAGCATAACGGAATTTACTGCCCTCACACTCTGTGATAATACAATCCTGATTGTGTATACTAAGGAATAATTTGCACTGAGCATGGTTTGCACTCGTTGGAAGCTTCTTCTGTTCATAATCGATGACTCGCGTTCAAATCCCGGGGGTGTTGGTTCGGTTTTCCTTGAAGCATTCAACTGCTTGGGACAAATTAACTACCACTTTTTGCTCTCTTATTCTCTACCTGTTTTCGATGTGTTCCTTCACCTTGAAGAGCTTGTTTCTCCTCTTTAGCTGTAACGTTTGTAAGTCGTGATGTACAAAATGTGTTGTTCTGTTAGTGTGTAGACACGTTTGTATTATAATTATAAATTCATGCATGCTTTTAAAACTTTAGAAGTACGTAACGTATAGAAATGTGGGTGTGCTTCATTCCTTTTTAGATTACAACAAACACAATGTGTTCTTCCTAATTTTGAAATTCTAGTTGGAGGATCCTTGATTAGAAGACAGATTTTACCATCTAGAAGTCTCATTTCTCGAGGTGTTGATGTAGCCAGGTGAGGTTCGTCGTCCTTATCTGAAAGGTACCCAGCCCATAGCTCCCCAAGTCAAGGTCGTTTGCTTCCCCCTGCTAGACCCACTAGACAGGGAGCTCTTGCTCTTCCCTCGTCAATCCAAACTAACCCTGAGGCCTGAGGGCCGCCCGCCAAGGTTTGTCCCTCAATACGGTTGCTACAATGTTGCCAAATGGCATCTGTCTACATAAACGTACAATAAAAATGTGCTTGTTGCGACAATCCTTGCATGCATTTTTTTTTTTTTTTTTTTTTCAATTATCTTTAAAGGATTTCTTTTTATCTAGTTAGGCCAAACTGAAACCTGGAAGAGCTCCCGCTTAACCGGCTGATTAACGATCGTTCTCGGCGCGAGCGGTTCCAGATTTGATTCCCAGTGGAGATTCGAATTCAGTGTTGACCTAGCATCACGATGTCAGACTGGGAGCTATCTGAATTAACAAGTACTGGACTTCGGTGTCGAACGAGATAAAACGGCGATGAGGAATCATTGTGCTGTCAAACGTGCCATAATGGTCTGTCGAGTCGAGTGTGTTCTTTCTTTTTTTTTTTTTTAACTAACGTGAAACAACATGAACTGTATCTAATGTAGCTTTTGTAGGTATAGTACGTTAGTCTGCTGGTGCAGGGGCTTTCAAACTTTTAGACACAAAAATTCATACTTTCGCCGTACCACCAAGTAATAATACAGAATGTTCAATTCTAATATTTAAAATTACATGGTTATATTGGCAGTAATGATTATACCGATGAGTTAGAACATTTAGTATTATGCTTGTCTTGTAATCAGGAGGTTCTAGGATAGAACACCGATGCCGACCATCCTGAATAATTTTCCACGGTCACGCCAGGAAAATGCTGGTACCTTGAATAGCAGCACAATGAAACACAAAGATAAAAAAGAAAAAGTTTTTTAAAAAATATGAACAAAATATGTTCATTTATTTCGGTAAAATAGCTACGCTCTGCTCTCAGCTACAGGTAATAGTATTATATATTTATCACACACTTTACTCTCATAAAAACAGACACTTATACAACTGGCCGCGGATTCAGTGCACTTTTCAAAAGTAGCCGATTTTAAATAACTTTGATATCTTTTATAAACTTTAAGTGTACCACCTAAGAACCTTCTGCGTAGCACAGTTTGAAAAACCCTGTTCTAGTGTATTAACGGGCTCTGTTCTCGACAAGGCACATTTTGTCAACTATCATCGAGATTACTCATTCGTAGAGAATGCAGAAAGTAAGAAACTCATTATTTTGTCCCCAAATCTAATAATTTGTTCTTATTTTTGGCATACAGCTCCTTTTGTTTAGGAATCAAATTGAACAATGTATTGGATTGCCAGAGAATCGAACCGTGGTCTTCCTACTTCGAGGACGGATGCTTTCACACAGCATGACCGATTCCTGAGCGTATCGAAGCGGGCGTAAGCGATCTTCTATACAGTCCTCTCCTAAACCCGCAACAATGTTAGCAGAGTTTCCCGATAATTAAATTTTAGTACAGTTGGGATTGTTGATGCGGAAAAATACATCATACGCATAGTATATGGACAATATCCATGTAGAAGCAAAGAGATGGTGCTTCGAGGTAATGTAATATTTCGTGCCTTGTTCATTTAAGATGTTATCAGTCACGTGTCGATATTGAAATCATAAATATCAAAGCTTAATAATAACCTGAGAAGAATTTGATTGGTGATATAATGGTATTCCTTCTAGTACACCCAGATAAAATTTTCATACTGACAGTTAACTTGTTCTGCAATACTTGAAATTGTTGGAGTTTCGAGAAACTGTACTTTTGAACGGGAACTACATGTTGTAGCATGAGAGTCCCTCTGCGGATGTACTGTTTTATCTTGGATTCGTGACGCGAAAGCCAATAATATTTCCCTGTTCGAAAACAGAGTTGGTAAGAGCTTGGCTAAGGATGATGAGTTCAAAACTACGTGCGTGAGCAAGGTTTTCATTGTATTTCCACCACTGAGGAAAATAAACAAAACTTTTTTTTCTGACGTCTCCAGATCTGAGCGTGGAAGCGATTGTATACAGTGACTGTCAAAAAAGGCGTGGAAGAATTGTATAAGCATAAACTGTCATACAAGCTAGCAAATTCTGCCAGATCTAGGATTTTTTTATCACATGAAAACACTTTCGTTTTGTTCGTTTTCATAGTAATGAAACAGCAGTCGCAATCACCATTCAGCAAAATGAAAGTGATCTTAGTGTTGAAAGTTTTTCTTCTCCTACTACACAGTGTTTCGTCGGAAGCCCTTGTCAAAAAGTATGAATTGTCCTTTATGGATCTTCGGCCCTTGTATGCTAAGTTTAATACATGTCCTATTCTAATAATGATATAAAAAAAAGATTTAAAAAAAAAAAAAAAAAACAAGAACTATTTTTTAAATAGGTCCGGTTCCTGTCCATCAAATTCAGAAATGTACTTGAAGAAGCAAGTAAAGATAGGGTGCCTAGAAATTTATTGACCAAGAAAAAAGAGTATGCTATATATGCTATAAAACTCCATAAGTTTTGCAATACGGGAGAACTATACGTCTTTTTGAACAAAACTATTTTACATATGTTCAAAGTAATTCCCTGCAGCACCAATGCATTTCTGTAATCTTTCCTGCCACAAGTCGAAAGCCCGGTGCCACTCTTGTCTTTGAATGCTGTTGAAAAAGTTAATGATTGAAGCTTCAATTTCGTCTTCTGAGTGAAAATTGCGTCCCCGCAAATGCTTTTTAAGGTTAAAGAATAGCCAGAGGTCACACATAGCCAAATCAGGGGAATAGGGTGGATGCTGAAGTATTTTGATATGATTAGCCTGGAGATAATCCATTGTTTGCTTTGCAGTATGAGAGGAGGCGTTATCGTGGTGGAAGAGTCAACCTCGGATTTTGAGGAATGTAAGAACTTGGGGTAAACACATTGTTGTTTACCAGTCTGCTGTAACAGTCTTTTGTTCTCGCAACCTAGTAGCCGGGACTAAACCTGTGCTACGGAAGAACACAGCGTGCATAACCTCTTCATTGCGTGCTTCACAGTTGTTGGTGTCCGGTCATCTTCATGGATCCACACACGGCTTTCCTGGCGAGTGGGGTAGTCATAAAATGGTATGTAGGTTTCATCACCTGTAACAATTTTAGAAATTATCTGGTGTCCACCTCGGTTTAACATCTCTAATGTTACACGAGCAATTCTCATCCTCCCTGGTTTTTGGAAGTCCGACACCTGATGGGGTACCCACCGAGAAACTACCTTTTTAAGCTGCAGATGTTCGTGTAAAATTGTGTGTACTGACAAGGATCCAATACCTAGAGCTGCCTCTATCATTGCATAGGTACACCTTGGATACTATGCCTTGCACAGCAGCCACTAAATCCGGTGTTGTTGAACACTGAGGTCTTCTTCACGGGCTTCATTTTCCAACGATGTCCGACCCCTTTGAAAGTCCTTGTATCATCTAAATACTGTCGTATATGCTGGAGCGGTATCCCCAAACGTTAACCTCAACCTCCCGTAACAGTCTTTCTCTCTCAGGCCAACGCGAAAATCATAGTAAAACATAGCTCGAAATCCTTCGCGTGACAGCTCCATTAGAACAACCAGAATGTCCACACTTTCGATCACAAATGTCACACACACATACACACAAATGAGAAAGCGAGCGATGAAGTTCCTCGTGTCTTCATTCAGTCTTCTAGATGTCTCGCCTGCAACGAGAAAAAAAGGCATCGCTTTATCTCTAATAGTTTCTGCGTATTGCAAAATATATGGAGTGGCCATCGTATATGAAAATAAGGTGGAATTCTGGTAAAGCTTCCTTTTCGAAACATGCCCAACGAACTACCATTGCTCGGCAATACCACTCATTTGAATTGTCTGCCGCAAGATTTTATTCATAAATAATTTAACGTATACTCCTCTCTTCCAGTCGCGATAAATATTCAAATACGAAGCTGCTTCGACTTTCCAAATTGATTCGACAATAATTATAAGCTAGTGTTTTAACATATTTCACATATTTTTCAGCCTACGTCATCAATCATCTAATCATCTCCCGTCAAAGACAGTTTTTCCTAAAGTTTCTTGAAGCGTTATCACATGTTACAAACCTCAATAGGAAAGATGAATAATTTGCCACAAAAGTTCTAGCAATTTTGTGAAATTGACACATTAATTTCGCAGACAAAATGCGCTTGAAAGTCCAGTACATGCACTCTTTTTACATTCTTTTCTTTAGTTCACAATGGTACGTGGTCTCCTCAAAGCTTGCAACGTTAATTTAACTCATTTCCCGACATCGTACAATAATGAAATTTGTACAGCGACGTAAGTCTGCTGACAATACAATATTCCGTTGTTACTTTCATATATTTCTATATATGAATATAGTTTAAAAGCATACTTTAACTTTTTTTTTTTTTTTTTTTAATACGGACTTCTCTACCCTAAAATAAATACGGCCTGCAACGACAAGGGGTTTGACTGATCGCAGAACACTAGGATTTGGATAACAAAATATTCTTATTTTTATTCTTTCTCTCCGTCTTTTCCCACTTACCTGGGGTCGACGTTTCTGATGAATCTCCACAAAGTCCTGTCCTTAACTACTTCCCCTGACAAGCCTTTCTCCCCGAGATTCTTCTTAACACTATCCATCCATTTCCTTCTTGGCCTCCATCTACCTCTCTTGCCCTCCACTTCCATTGTCATCACTCTTCTGACTACATAGTCATTTGTTCTCCTCATTACATGTCCATACCACTGCAGTCTTCTTTCTTGTATCTTCGTAGATATCTCTACATCATTGGTTGTACCTCTTACTCTCACGTTTCTCACTCTCTCTCTTCTTGTTATCCCACACATGCAGCGTAGTATTCGCATTTCGGTGACATCTGATCTCTTTTCTTGTGCTTTCTTTTTGGCCATGTTTCTGCTCCGTACATCATTGCTGGACTAACCACTGTCTTGTAAATCATCCTTTTATTTTTCACCGTGATTCTGCGGTCGCAGAGAACGCCACTTACTTTTTCCAATTTCGCAATCCATCTTGCATTGTGTGTGTTATTTCCGAGTCCAAATTGCAATTCCCACTAACAGTTGAGCCTAAATATTTAAAACTTTTCACTTTATTCAATCGTTGTTCTTGCAACATCACTTATCCATTTCCTTCTCCGTTAAACTGAAGATACTCAGTTTTCTTTCTACTAATCTTTAGGCCTCGATCTTCCAGAGACCTCCTCCAACTCTCTTCTTTCCTTTTAAGTTCTACCCTATTAGTATTGCATAGTACCATATCATAGGCACCAGGGGGCTTCATCTCACATCCTGAGTTGTAACGTCTGTGACTACGTTGGAGAGGTACGGGTTTAAGGCTGAACCCTGGTGCAATCCAACCATAACAGGAATTTGGCGTGTCAATCCCACACTACGTTTTACCTGAGTTCTAGCTCTTGTATACATATCTTGGATTATCCTTACATATTTCTCTGGAACTCTTTTCTCCCTCAAGCATCTCTATGCTTCATGACGTGGTACTCTGTCGTAGACCTTCTCCAAATCAATAAAGACCATATGCAATCCTTTTTGCTTTTCAAAAGTGTGTCTTAATATAGAAGTTGCATCCGTTGTGCTTTTTCCTTTCGTAAATCCAAATTATTATTTTCCTGTTGATGTTTCTTCTCGTAATCTTCCTTACAAATTTTTCTCCCAAATCTTCATCGTGTGTGACATTAGTTTGATTCCTCTATAGTTTCCAAAATCCTGTATCTCTCCCGTCTCCTTAAAAATTGGTACTCTCTCTCTCTCCACTGAGTGTTTTTTTTAATCATCATCAGATCCCATACAATATCTATACATTCTGGTCCCAAACTCTTCCTCGCTTCTACTGGTATGCAACCAGGACCTGTAGCTTTTCTGGTCTTCACTTTCTTTACTGCATTTTCTACTTCTTCTCGGCTTACTCTTGGCATTGGTCCAGGATTTGGGGTTCCGTCGCTAAGAACTTTTCTAGGATTTTCTTCATTTAAGAGCGTTTCGAAATATTCGGCCAATCTCTCTCTTATCCTTGGCCATTCTTAATTTGCCTAATGGGTAATATCCTTTATTGCGTTGTCTCTGGTTTTTGCTAACCTGTATAGCTTCTTTACTCCACCTGATGTTTCAAGTTCGTCAAACGGATCATCCCAGGCTTGCGCTTTTGCTGTAGCCACTGTCCTCTTTGCTTCCTTATTAACCGCTTTGAAGCTACATTTATCTTCTTCTGTCCCTGAAGCATCCCATCTTGTTTTAGCTTTCTTCTTCGCTTTAATAGCTTCTTGCACTTCCTCATTCCACCACCACGCCTCTTTTTCTGCAGGGGGGGGCTCTTTCCGTTCTAACCTAAGTTTTCTCTGCGGCCGTTAGCATGATCCTACTGTTCACATACCACCATTTTTGCACATTCTCTTCTTTCAGATTTATTCTTTCGATAACATCTTCCCTAAACAATTTTCTTAGTTTCTCTTCTTCCATTCTTCACCATCTAACTTTGGACTCTCCATTTCGCGGCCTATTATTTCTACCTGCAAACTCCCAGTCCGCAATCACCACTCTGTGTTGTGGGGCCACACTTTTACCATTTATGAATGACCTTGTAGTTCTTAATCTCTTTAAGATGTTGTCTTCGGCACAAGATGAAATCGATTTGACTTTCTTTTCCACTACTCTTTTAAGTTAAAAAGATGCTCCTTTTCCTTCTGAAAATATGTATTGCAAATCGCCAGATCGAAGCCGTTGGAAAGTCTATTACTCTTTCTCTTTCTCTTTCTTCCTTCCAGCTCCCACACCCCAGCCACCGTGGACCCTCTCAATGCTTTTTCTGCTTCTGCCTGCATGTCTATTCAAGTCGCCGCCCACAATTACTCTTTCCGCTGGGGGTACGCTGCGAAGTTCATGGTCCAATTGCTACCAGAATTCCATCTTTTTTTTCTTCCTCGTAGCCGACTTGCGGAGCATACGCACACACTACATTGTTCATTTCACCCATGCATATCCTGATATTCATGACTGTCGTTCCTTCTATTTACACTTAGATCTCTTGAAAGAACAATTCCTACGCCGTTCCTTCCATGTTGATTTGCTCCACTACACAGCAACTTGTATCCGCCTTCTAGCTCTCTTGCCTTATTTCCTTTCCATCTTTTCTCTTGCACGCTCAGGATCCCCAACTTTTTTCTTTCCATCAGGTCTGCAATCTCTCAATCTTCCACTCACCGTCCCAACATTTAGCGAGCCTACTCTAGCTTCTTTAACCGAGCCCGTCCTCGACTCGGTAGCCCTAGCTCATTTCTCACAGAAGCCGGACGAAGCCCCTGCGCGTCCCCTACGGGATACGCCCTAGCATTTTCCGAGGCTTCGTTAATAATTCGAAATAATAATAATAATAAACTTTTTTAAGACGTACTTTTCTTAAACAATTCGTACTAAAAAGTAAAAAATAAATTGGTTTATGCATGACTAAAAAGAAAAGCATGGGGCGCACTAATTCAAGAAATTATATAGTGACTGTATATGAGAGCAAGAGTGACTGTATGCTTCTCTTTTTAGTCATGCATAAATAAAAATAATATTTCCTTTTTAGTATGAATTCTTTAAGAAAAGTATGTCTTTAAAATGTGTTTTATTATTATTTACATTAGATTCGATTATGTTTAGCTTTTAGCTACAACCCATGTATAATGTATTCGGAATTTAGGAATTACAAAACATTCAGGTAGAAAAGAGTATAGATTATTTGAACCTCTAAAAGAGTAACACTCTCAAAAGTATTAAAGAAGAATAGGTAGCCACTAACTGGAAGTGTCGTTGAAGTTATTTAATATATATTGAAATTTTTGAATTAGATAGAATTAGCTTTATTTTTTCTATCCTCGAATTGTAGTTTTAAAGCAGCCATTGTATCACTTAATTCTGGGCGCACACAACTGAAACAAAAGATCATGATTTGTGGGAAAATTCCTTTTATGCTCTCTCAATAAACAAACATTTGTGGGGAACTGAAAATAGTTCTCATCAATGAGCGTCAAATTCCAAAGATATTTAAGATTCTGATTAGAACAACGATTGTAGATTCCATATAACAAACGTCCTGGCTAGCTTTAAGCTAGACCAAGAGGCCTAGCTCACAATGAGAAATGTCCATTTATATTTGACGGAAGCGGGAAAAGGATATGGTAAAACTAATTTATCGCTCGTATTTAGATGCATAATTTGTTTTACTCAGAACTTCTATAACGAAGGGGAAATTATTTGACTTGTTTGAATATTTGTCCACATAAAATCATTTCGTTGCAGTTACTTCATCAAAACATTAAGTATCCATGTGAAACAAACAAACAAACAAAAAGGGCACTGAAGATTTAATTAAATGGGACCTGGTAATGACATTTAGTTTACGGTCGACAGCTATTCTTGTTTGGGAAAAAGAATTGAAGTAGGTTATGTAGATAAACGTACAATACCCTGGTTTTCTATCAAAGGAGACTACCATTTGAATTTTGAAATCAAAGTGGTGTGTACAATATGCATCTTCTGAATTGCAAAATTTAGTATTGTGTAATGGATAGAGAAGTTATGCGAAGAAGTTCATCTTATTTTTTAATAAACAATTTCCTCCATATTGGCTTTCAAATATGGTCGTGTTCATTTTCTTTTTCTTATAATACAAAATGGATGGTAATTGTAGCAAATAGAACCATAGCAAACAACAAGATATTGAATCAGCTTTATACAGAAGGTAAGAAAGGAAGAAGTGTTGAAGAGAGCAGACGAGAAAGTAACAAATCTGTAGACGTTAAACAAGAGAAAGAGAAACTAACATTGGCAGGGCAGATATTGTATACTGAGGGATACTGTTAAAGGTATGGTTGAGGGAGAAGAAGAATTCAGCTCCTTGACAATATTAAGGATAAAAATGAAAGCCCAACAGCGAGATGAATGCTGGCCGTGAAGGACCTGCTGCTTTTGGGCAGAACGCTGATGATTATGATATAAAAATATTTCCTACAGATAGGCAAATGTTATTTATGACATTTGTTTTAGTCACAATATCTTCTAACTTTCTGTAGGTATGAGCATCAGGAGGGAAGCCACTACCTTCGAATGTAACATCGTTAACTGGTGGAGAATACCAAGGTTCTAGAGTTCGGGATTTTAATTGAGCTCTTTCTAGCTGAGAAACAGACTGACCCAATTACTCTGATACATGAGCAATTAGGTAATGAATATCAAGGAAAGTGACGTGGAAAATTGAGGGGAGAAAGTTAAATGGGTTGGTTGTGATACCAAACAAAGCCGTTCACCCTTTCGTGTTACCCAGTACTCATGGTCTAGTGGTTACGATCGCTCAACTCGGATAAGCTCTGGAAAGGATTCGAGACCCACCCAAGTTTTCCTTGGATTTAATCACTTCTAATACCTGGCGTGTCAGACGTGATTACCCAGCCTTAAGGCGTTGTAGAGGTTAGAAGTGTAGTTTCTTTCCTATTATAAGGAAGAAAAACCGAGGGTACGACCCCGAGTTTCTTGTAAGAATTGTAAAAATTCCAAAAATAGTTGATTGTAAAGGTCATTAGATATGAACGCATTATAATAAAGAACGATAATAGTGACAAAGGATGCTTCCACATGCGTTGGTCTCCTAAAGCACAACAAAACCAATCTGATATTCAAGTTCGAAAACTGCCTATGATACAGTTTCAAGCATAATAATACATGTTAATATCAAGTTCCTTACAACTCCCTTTGAGGTTTTATCATATTTTAGAGAAGTACGTAAGTGAACATCTTGATTCATTTCCTGGATATTACGGAGCATCCTATTTTATTGCATCGGTCAACAAGGACGTGACTCACCATGAAGTTCCACACTGCAGTAATGAAACACGTCCACAGTATCTGAAAATGCCGAGACAATATACGGTGAGTTAAAAATAAGTATTTGAACAGATCCAACAAAGAAGGGGTGGGGTGGGGGAGTGCTGTATTCCACAGAAAATGCATTCCTTTATCAAACTTATTTTTGTGTGTGTGTTGATAATGATACTGTGTTTAATGTACTTTGTTTTAAATTTTCATTTTTCCCATCTTAGAAATAATCATTTAAATGAGCGCAAAATACACGTACGTGTTCAGGACGAGTGAATTAGCCAAATTGTAAGCGTTATTCGTGGAGTTTTCTTCCGAACGGGGTTTGGTTTGCAGCAACTGGTGTTTCTCTGATATATCTCACAGCAGACCATGGCTTTCCTTCAATACAGCAAGTATCTACTAGGTAACTTTCACCCTTGCAGTGTAATTTTGCCATTAAATTTAGTTCTGATGTTGCTTCTGTACTTTTCTCCCATGATTTTATTTTCTTCAAGCTGTGTGTACTGTTTTAGTTCACTGTTCTGACTTTTACTGCAGCTCCAGAACCTTCAAGTACGTATTTATCTACACAGTAAAAGTGAGCTGTCCAAATACTTACTTTTGCCTAATTTACGTGATCATTTCTGTAACATTCACATGTATATGTAAAGTAGGGCGAATTGCAGTTTTAAATCAACGGCATTAAATATCTGCCATCATTTGTAAGGTACCATCAGGTGAGGTGACTTTGGACAAAAAAGAAAAATTTTCTCAGATATCGTTTGAACAAATTTGTGTAGAAAAAAAAAATCAAGTGTAAAAGTTTTTTTTTTTTTTTTTTTTTTTTTTTTTTTTTTTTTTTAAGATGTGCTCAATAGGTAAAGTTGAAACGTTACCATTTTTGTGGAACAGTACCTCAGTATAGTATAGCCCAATGTCATCCCTCCAATCGCAACACACATTACTGAACACATATTTTGATAAGAAGACTATTTGCATTAAAAACAACGCCATTTCCTTCATATTGGCATCTTCCATCATGCTGTAACTGTGATAAGCTGCAAGTGCTGAGCATTTGAAAATTTTTCGTTGCAATATGCTCAATGACACACCCAAAGCCACCCCACCTGACGGTAGACGTTTTGTTAAGGAATTCATTTTCTGTTAAAGAATGCTTTTTTCCTCTGTTGGAGTTGTCTTACTACTTTTTTCTTTCACCACTGTAATTCTAGTAGGTATCAGACAAAGCCAAACCAGGTGTGTAAATATGAAACCGGAATTTGTGCATTAGCTGTCACTGTGGTTACCGTAAAGCTGCATCCTTGGCGCCACTTGCTTGTTTTGACTGCTGATAACGATTTGCAACTCACAACCAGACGAGTTTCATGTCATAGTGTAATGTTTAATAGCGTTGAACATGGCGCAATTTGTACCTACAAACTACGATGTGCGGACAGCATTGATTTTTGTTACCATTTGAAGAAAACTGTTGCAGAATCGCATCGCATGCTTGTCGAAGCTTACGATGATCATGCTCTTGGTAAGTCACAGTGCTATGCGTGGTTTACAAAATTTAAAAGTGGCGATTTTGACGTGAGAAACGAAGAACGTGAAAGACCACCGAAAAAGTTTGCAGACAGCGAATTGCAAGCATTGTTGGGTGAGGATGACGCTCAAACGCAACAACAACTCGAGGATCAATTAAATGTGACACGAGAAGCAGTTTCCATATGTTTAAAAGCCATGGGCAAGATTCAGAAGGTGGGAAAATTTGTTCCACATGCATTGACTCAACGACAGCAGGAAAAGCGAAAAACCACTTGCGAAATTCTGCTCGCCAGGTACGAAGAG
Source organism: Lepisma saccharinum (assembly GCA_022664845.1). Lineage (NCBI taxonomy): Eukaryota > Metazoa > Arthropoda > Insecta > Zygentoma > Lepismatidae > Lepisma > Lepisma saccharinum. The sequence continues at coordinate 64,031 of JAGDQP010003397.1, forward strand.
AAATCATTTCTCCATCGAATTGTGACTGGTGACGAAAAGTGGATCTATTTCAAGAATCCTACGCGTAAAAGATCATGGGTAACTCCAGGAGAACCGGTGACATCGACTGCAAGACCAAATCGCTATGGACGGAAAACAATGCTTTGTGTTTGGTGGGATCAGAAGGGAGTGATCTATTATGAACTGTTGAAACCTTGCGAAACGGTTAATACCCAACGTTACCGACAACAAATGAACGATTTGCATCAAGCTTTGGGTGAAAAACTACCAGAATATGACCAAAGACAACATTAAGTGATTGTGCTTAACGATAATGCACCCTCCCACACAGCAAAACCGGTCAAGAGAACGATTGCGACGTTTGGCTGGGAAATCCTTCCGCATGCGGCTTACTCACCTAATTTGGCGCCTTCCGATTTTCACTTATTTGCAACCATGGGACACGCACTTGCTGATCGGCGCTTCACATGGTAGAAAATGGCTTGATGACTGGTTTGCAGCACAAGAGGCACAGTTTTTTTGGTCTGGCATCCACACATTTCTGCAACGATGGCAGAAATGTATCGCTATCGATGGCCAATACTTCGAATAAAATAGTTCTTAGCATTGTCATCCAATCACTGTCTTTTCTGTACATAAATTCCTGTTTCATATTTACGCACCTGGTATTTGTGAGCGTATTCACTCGGATAAAGGAAAAACATATCGTTTCGTTTCACAGGCAAAAATAGGATAAAATGCCTTCATCTGTTGTGAAGGAAAATTTGCCTGTATACTCAGGAAGGTATGTATTACTATTACATTAAAAAAAAACTAAACAGTAGCTTAATTTTGCCAGACACGCAGTTATTCCTAAGCCTGTCACATGGTATCCTTCGGACATTTGACGAGCGTAAGACATAGTAGCCTGAATCACCCATAAATACACCTAAAAAAAAAAGTGGTAGGAACATTCCAGGAATATTCTTTCGTGAATGTACCACTTACTAGAAGTTGACACTGAATTGAAGCGGTGTCATGTTACATTTTTCCTTCCACCTTCTTTTACAAACAAACTCGTTTGTCTGTGTAACATATCACCTTCATCGTTTCTGAATCTCTCTATTCAGACGAGGAATTACTTAAATGGGGTGTTGTAGAGCAAGAATAACACATGACACCTTTATCCTCTAACCGCTTCAGTTCTTATTAACATCTTAAAAGAGCCGATGAGCCAAGGACGACTCCTACAGTTTTTGGTACAGTGGTGTACGAACCACTCTGTTCAATAGACTTCGGCAGGAATTGAACTCATGACTACGTGCTTAGAAAGCGAGCGCACTAACCTCTGTCTTTATTCTTCGAAGAAAGGAAATGTCCCTCCAAAGTACATCCAGATGCTTATAGACCTCGTCTGACCTACTCACAGAAGACAATAGAAGAAAAATATGATTTTTAAATGAAATTTTTTAAAATGTAAACATATCCGAAAGAAAGAATTTTTTGTTCCAATGCGGCAAATATAAAAAAAAATATTCAGTCCACGATGTACTTAGAGTGTCACAAAATCAGACAAAACTCTAAGTTTGAGAACTTTAGACCTTTGGTGGCATTAAGGAATTTAGTTTTAACTTACTGTGAAGTCAGATGCAAATTATAGATGTCCTCCCTGTCCAAAGCATGGAGGTTTGTTGCACCCACAAGAAATGTTCTCTCGGTATGTTTTGACTGCGGTTTCATAAAGTAAGTTTATAGTTTCATTGAGTACTTAATCGTTTTAACACGTTTGAAATTATTAGTGTTGGGTTTGTGCATGATTACCTTTTCGGAATAATATTCTTCCAACGATAAAACAAAGTTTTTTTATTATTATTATTACCACCTCCTCAGACTAGTGAACTATAGCTACAATTTTCCAAATTGTACAGACGAATGAATGATTATGTGACAGATGATAAAAGTAGAAGCAAACCTGGCAGGATATTGTATAGCCGGTCAGTCTGTGGAGCCAGGTGTGATTTTAAACAGCTGCTCTACAGGCTTTGAATTCAAGTATACGGGCGCCCACATGTGGCAACTCAACCGAGAAATGTAAATTCGTATTCAGCTGTGTTTGGAGCTTGGTGTTTGCGTTATGAGTGCTCGTTTATTTAGCCTTAGATTGTAGTTCTCAAACAGGCGCAGACTGAGCGGCCGTAGTTCAACTGGCAGTGCATCTTGGTAGTCGGAAGAAGATGCGGGAACGATCCCAGCGGTCGCCTGTTCTGAACGAGGTTTTTCCTCAGTCATATCAGGCAAATACCAAGGTGGTACGTACAAACTAGACCCTGGCCGACCTTCCATCATCCTATCCCGGTCTGAGTTGCGTAAATGTTATAAATAAATTCAAAATCAGACAAGCGCAGTACATTTACTCTTAGGAAACATGGAAATTGTAGCAACAGGGAATTACTTGCCTTACCTTACCACATGGCGCTACAGCACTGGCTGGCTTTGCTTATGCTTCCGATACTATACGCCTCCATTCCATTATATTAATTGCTGCCTTCTTTCAGTTTCTTATCTGCATCGCCTTTAGATCCTTCTGAACTTGGTCCATCCACCTTATCTTCGGTCGTCCTCTTTTCTTGTTTGAATATACTCTTTCTTCTAACATTCTTCTTGGCATTCTTTCCCCATCCATCCTTAAGAGGGCTTCTCGCTCCAATCCCTACATTTTTAACACTTTTCAAAATATTTCAAAAACTAAGAACACTATCAAAAATTTAAGAACATAGCGCACTAGAACTTACAAATTACTATGAAATACAGTGAACAGCAATCTCTAGATCTCTTCCATGGATGAGTGATACATTTTCAAAGATTATGACGTCATTATTCTCAGCACTCATCAATGGATAAGATTTCGAGATTGCTGTCCATTGTATTTCATAGTAATTTGTAAGTTCTAGTGCGCAATGTTCTTACATTTTTTATAGTGCTAATAGTTTTTAAAATGTTTTGAAAAATGTTTAAAATGTGGGGGCTGGAGCGTGGAGCCCTCTTAATACATGGCCCACCCAGCTAATCCTTCTTGATTTGACAAATCTAACTGTCTTTCCCTTCCATTATGGTATTTCTCTTATCATTATTCAATATTCTCCATTGTTTGCCTTCTTTTACTGGTCTATATATCTTCCGAACTATTTTCCTTTCAAATCTTCGTAGCCTATTTGTATCTTCTTTCTTCAGCGTCCAAATCTCGGAACAGTATGTGACGACTGGCCTGATTAGCGTCCTATAAAGCTGTAATTTGGTTCGGTAATAGCTTTATCTCCAGCTTGTACTCTGTCTTTTATTTCTTCGGATATGTTACTTTTATCATCTAGTAATAAGCCCAGATCTCGAAATCGGTTCACTCTCGTAAATGTTTTCTCCCCAATTTTAATTTCGTGTTTCGTTTTTCCTTCATTTGTTGCTATGTGCATATATTTTGTTTTATCTGTGTTTGTGTACAGTCCTAATGTATTCGCTTCTGCTTCTAATTTCAGATATGTGCTTTTTAGTTCGTTTTCGGTTCTGGCTATGATGTCAAATCATCTGCATATTCAAATATTTGATTTAGACTTGTAAATATGGTTCCTCGTTTATCTATTTCCTTTACTGCTTTATGGAGGACTATATTAAATAGGATTGTAATTGTCATTGTTACTAGGTTTCTTAGTTTCTTTGGTAGTCCTATTTGCTCTAAGCAGGTTATTAGTTTCCTTCTGTTTACACTGTCAGGTGCTTTCCTGTAATCTGTGAATAGTATATGCAATTCTTTTCCATGCTTCTCTATCGTCTGTTGTATTCGCCTTGCGAATAGTTGGTCTGTTGTGCTTCTTCCTTTCCGAAAACTGCACTGGTATTCTCCTATTTCTTGTTCTGTTCTCCTCTGCAGTATGTTTGTTAGAACTTTGTATATGGTGTTTAACCCCTTTCTTAAATTACGAAAAGTTCGGATACCAAATTTGACCAGGCTTCCGAGAGTTACGATAAGTTCGGAATGTCATGTGCCTCATTTCAAGGCTAAATCTAGCCCACACCATCGCCTTGGTAACACTGCAGGAGGACTATTTTTCATAACAAATGACAAGAGGACTTGACAGTAGACACACACTCATCGATTCCCCCTCCCCCCTGTAAGCCCCTCAAGAAACTACCTCACTTGGTTTAGCGGTTACTTTTGCATAAGAAAACTTAAAGCCTCTTGATTTTTGTTTCATAGTTGGTTTGTTTAGTCCGTGCGTTTTGGTGAGTGGGTGCACGCACACGCATCCACACCCACTCACTCACACAGAAAGGGGGGGGGGATTATTCCTATCCCTGCACTACCCCTTTCCAAGTGGGTTTTAAATTTGTTATTTACACCTTCCTTTTAAAAAAGCACATGTTTGCTTCTCTATAACTCTGATTGTTTCCATCTCCCTCTTACTATCACCATAGATAAAATGCAAAGAGATGAACATTTCGTAGCCTCACGACCATTGGAGGCTACGAAAAGATTTGCTGTTTACCAGGAACGTTGAGTTGCACAATATAATTTCTCCTCTCTTCCTTTATGCATCCTTGTGTGTGCTTTCTTTGTACGCATCTGAGTGTGTGTGTGTATGTGACTGTTTTGTTTGGCGTTTAGTGTTTGTCAATGTCAACTAATTGCATTAGCTGACAAAGATGTTTCTAGAGGGGGGCAGAGGGCAAAATCCCTTAATTTTCATTTTTTTAAACAAATTCGTTTTTTTTTTTTAAATAGATTTATCGCTTTAAGTACAAATAGATAATTCTATATTCAAATGTGACACTTATGAAACAAAACAATTTTTGTTTCATGTGAATAAAACAATTACGAGGCGAACAGTAGCGATTCAAAGTGAAGCCTACGAAACTAGGCTACAACCCTTGATTATTTTGATATCATTGATTTCTGAATAGACATTTACTGTTCATCACATATCACAGATAGAACCAATTTTTTTAGTGTTGGTCAGTGCCAGTTGCATTAGCTGACAAAAAAAATATTGAGCCCGATCACCGTATTTTCTAGAGGGGGCAGGGGTGAGGGGGGGGGGCTAAATCCCAAAATTTTCATTTAAAAAATCTATTTGAAAAAAATAGATTTACCGCTCTAAGTACAAATAGATAATTGTATGTTCAAATATGACACCTACGAAGCAAAACAATTTTGCTTGATGTAAATAGGACAACTACGAGCCAAGCAAGGAGAGTTTAAAATGACCCTTACGAATTTCCCGAAAGTCGTTTTGTAGGACGGGTTTCGGTGGTTGACGGCTATCGGAATCAAAGGGTTAACAGTGTTATTCGTCTGTAATTGTTGCAGTCTGTTCTATCTCCTTTTTTATGTGGAGGATATATGATTCCCGTATTCCAGTTTGTTGGCATTTTTTTCTTCTTTCCATATCTCTAATTAATTTCTATATTTCAAGCAGCAGAGAATTACATAGCAATTTTCTGCAAAGTGTGGGGACGGAATATATCCATCCATCCAAAGAGAACGCTTGCAGTGTTCTTACTCATCGACTTACTTAAAGAATATGATGTAAAAAAAATAGTTCTTTACAATTCTGAAAAATATGGTTTCCAGTAACTCATAGGAGAAAGGGTTATCAGAAATAAGTTAGTTGCGGAATGAGAAGAACCGCTGGTAATGGGTAACTCACTTCGGAAAGATATACTACTCAATTGCGGGAAGAAATGAAAACCGGAAGAGTAGAGAACCCCGCCATCTGTGAAAAAGTGTTTTTTTGAATATCGTAGCTGCGACTAATGATAAAAGGAAATTGAGGACATTTGTGCGGTAGTGGTTGTTTGGAATTCCACAATTCAAATTCTCAAACATCCCGAAACAGTAACCTCACTAACGTAGTAATAACGATAACTGTGAAGGAGCAGCTCTCATTTCAATTTCCATATACTCCATATTAGCATTGTAAAATGCACTTTTCCACTTTATGTACGTAAATTCGATATGGGAATACTGGATAAACTTCCGTTTATACTGGATACTATCCGTATGTTTCATGTGATTTTCAACTAGTGACAATCTCCAGTGACATCTTTTTTTTTTTTTTTTTTTATCAGATTATACTCCTTGAAATTATGTTATAAAACCGATAATTCATCAAAGATATTCTGAGATTTCAAAATTCATGAATTGACTTAAAGCTTCTGAACACCCCTGTTGTACTTATTTCAATTATCTGTTTAAATCATAGTCACTACATCACAAAAAGTTATGTTAAAAGTTAAACAGCAGGATAGTGTGTGTATTTTTTAATACTGAACTTGCAGAAAAGACAGCTTCTTGGGTTTCGTCTTATTGTTTTTATACAATTTTCATTAGTCTAATGCAAGAGGAAGAATATGTAAATAATAATTACTTTGGGTTAAGGTTAGACTTCCCTTTCCCCCTTAATTTTTCTTAAAGAGGAGCGAATATTGTTGTGTAGTTTTGCTTTCAAGGAAACTGTGCAGCAAGAGTGTTTTTGACAGCCCTTAAAAACAAATTCTCTCCCACCCTCCTTCCTTCTTAAAGTGTAGAAATTGTGTAGCAAATTGTTTATGGAAAGTTGGAGGCGAACTCAGATTGTGTTACGCATCTGGGACTTAACAAACCCATATATTGTTGAATGTTCTGCTAAAGTTGTTCATGACCAGTCGTAAAATTTCTGAGTTCTACTACTTTGTTCCGGGAAACGTGAAAATAAAACTTGTGTGCACGTGTTCGTCGTTCTGCCATTTAACTATTCCACTTTCCTTTCATTTTTTCTAGTGCAGACACTAGAAATGAGAGTCAATTTCAAATGTGTTTATTTATGCAACATTTCTAATAGATGGGAGTATGATGCTCAAATAATTCGTAACTTCACTTTACCATAGTGATGAGAAAGATCCATGCCCAGCCCTTGATTATGTTCACGGACAGAGAGGAGGCAAGCAAGTTCCAGTTCTACTGTTGGCCATACTGGCTGAGGTTTTCTTTGTTTTACAAGGCAAATCCTAGTGGTGGTACCTAGACAAAGGCTATGGCCGCTGCGTTCTTCTTCAGTGTTCCGAAAGAGTGGCCGCCGAGGAACGTCACTTCCTCAGATTTCACAGGTTTGGCCATAGATGCCTTTCTGGTCCATAGATATTTTTAGCTGTATGCATAAAAAAAATTGATTCACTATTTCGAACGTGACATTGACTTTACCGGTTGCCTCTTTGAGACATTAGAAAAGAATAAACCTTGAACGTTAAGTGAATCTGTATTTTAAGAAACACCGTAGTTACATATATGAATTATGGAAGTATAGTTTATGACAAGAAGTAGACCACACTCAGGGCCGAATTAGGACCATTGGGGGCCCTGGAGCAGGAAAATACATGGGGACCCACTCGCTTCAGTATGAGTCATCAGCTCATAGTACAGGCACTATAGAGTAGGCTTTTTGTAAGAAAGCAACTTTGAAACAAATTTAAAGTACATAAATTGATTTTTTTATTAATATATTATAATTACGGATAATTTATGGGGTTCATCATGAAAAAATGTTACGTTATCTTTATGATGAGGGCACTCAACATTTTCAAAAATGTCTATAGGAGTGAATCATGTCATTTTTTAAACTTTTATGGTGAAATGTTTTTAGTAATTTTTAAAATGTCTTTGGGGCCCTGGAGCGATCGCGCCAGCCGCTCCGCCCTTAATATGGGCCTGACCACACTATTCTCTGGAGATTCCTGCCCAGTTGTGAAACGAATTTTGAAACCGGTAATGTACTGTATAATTCTGATGTCAGAATTTTGTGTTGTCTTATTTTCTTATATACAGTTTTCGTGGTACAGGTATATTCATTAAACTAACATTCATGAATGAGCTTGTGTTTCATAGTCCTCCGTCGTAAATATGTGTCCGTTCTGATTTGGTGGTTATATACATACATTTAAATAATGATTAAACAAATTGGGTGCTTAAGGGGCGAGGGTAACGAGCAAACAAACGACTAGTAATGCTAGTTTTGAGAGAGGAAACCTTTTGTAAATTACATGTATCACAGCAGTATAATATTTTACGTAATGCATTTTAATTCACAATTGCTTTCAATGCGACTTCTGGCGATTGGCGTAGAATTATCCCAGGCGAGGACAGCTTTTGTCTCATCACTTGAAGGAAATATGACCTGTGTTACTTACTCATCAAATTGAGTCAGTTTGAGACCTCGTGTAATGGGTAGGTGTGTCTGGAGTTTCACTTGCTATTGGATGGCATACTCACGTGAACGGAGGGAGAGTGCAACCATTGTCTGTAGGTAGTGGTTTGGCAGATGTGCCGCTAAAAGAACCGCAAGCAAAGTAGACACGAAGAAGCACCTGCAGTTCAGAGGAGTTTGGTTGACCAGCTGATAGGTCATCATTACTTGATTGTAGAACGAGAATAAATGTTTACCGTTATTATTTCAAATGAACTAGATTTTCTTAAGACTCTTTTAAAATAAAGAATAGAATGAAGCTAACATTTCTAAAGACCAGTGTTTTTATCAACCTTTTTAAATCCCAGGCCCAGTAATTTGACTGAAACAATTCAACGGACCACTAAGTTGTGTAAGCCTAGTTTTTTTTAAAAAAAAAAACTAACTTACATTTGGGGACACAGTATGTGATTTTGAACATAATAAATCTTAGGGCATGTTTTGAATACCTACAGAAACACAGTTTGATGAAGTAGAGATACGTAACTGAACCATTACTTAGAATTACATTTTTAAGCCTGGCTGCTCACCACCTGTCCCATCTTTGCGGACCTCAGATTGAGAAACGCTGCTTTAGACAGTTTTATAAATTCAGCTCATAGTCAGTCTCATCTAAAGATTCAAGATTTTTCGACGATCGATTTTTTTTCAGCTGTAGCATAACGTTAATTTCAGACTGTACGAGGATATGATATAAAAAAATATATTATTAACACAGTGGACTAATTGGGATAGGTGACATTTTCTTCCGAACTTTTGGGATATAGATTTCGTCTACTTTCATATGTTTTAACATCTTGAACGATCGTCTGAGCTTCTAAGAGCGGGAGTAGAAAGCGATCGTGCTAACCATCCATTCACCCGGGCAAGATTTCGTCTGCTTTATTGACTTTACTGAGTTCCGTGTATTAAGTGAAGATATCACACATTTCAAGCGAACAGATAACTAAAAGTATGCATCACCAAGCGGCCGTATCTCAGTTCGTATAGCGTTGGTTTGCATTCGGGAGGTCCTGGGTTCGATACTAGCGGCCGACCATCCTGCCTGAGGTTTTCTAGAGTTTTTCCACCGTTACATCACAGCATTCGCATCGTGTGATTGAAAGGAGAACCAGAAAGAATTTAAAGATGATTGGTCTGTGGAATTTCAGTTTTATTGAGCTTCCCAGTGCTAATCAGTAGTCAATGCATATGCAGAATCAAAGAAGAGCGTGTGTTGAAAATATTAATTTATTTGTTCAAAGTCACTTTTTTTGTGACAAAGAAGAATAAAAATATTAAACCCATCAGTTGATACAAAGAAGCTAGGCCCTACATAAGCTTCTCAATAGCATCTGTCAGTTCAATCTTCTTTCCTTGCGTTGAATCTTTATATAAGCACTTAAGTGATAAATTTTAAGAGACTTAATGCACTGATTGGTATTTAAAGCAAAACTTTCTAATCTGAAGAAACTTAACGCTCTTCAACCCAAGTGTAATATTCGTGATTGTGAATACAGAATCTCATTTACTTAATTACATATATATAATAAGAAATTCTGCCACATCTGCTTAAGACATGCTAATAAGGCACGTTTCTAGAGAGGTTGTTGCTTTTCTCGCTAATGACGTTTCTGGTGCTTCAGCTTCCAGAAATAATCTTATTAGTTGTTGTGTGTATAGATTTTTCTTCACAAAGTTTCTTGTACAAATCAGAAATTATATTGTTAAACAAAACCTGGTAGTATGCTCATTTTAATAAGCATTGTTAGATCTAACTTTTCAGTACTAATGACAATCCTCATTCTTCACATACATGAGTGTACCTATGAAGAACAAAATATTTTTCACTTCGCCAATAAGAATTTATTTACTATTGTAATGTAAGATAGTATGTGTCAGTCTGAATTAGTGTTAGGCGTTGTCAGATTATGGGAACTTTTGACGTTAATGTGATCAAGGTGAGTTATATGAGTGGCTCGGGGAACGAAAGGTAAGCGCCAGCAGAAAATGTTCACATCATATCAAAAAGAAAATGCAGTCATGTCTAATCTTAAACAAGTGAACGCTGAGATTCTACTAACAATTACGAAGGCTCAGGAGGGTGCTTTGGCACACAAGCATTCATTTTTGTCAAATGGATTCGCAACACTGACGGCTGGGGTTTCTGTAATTACAGGAACACCCACATTATCTTACAATTGTGTCGAATAATGTTTATGCCAATTTGGGTTCGGATACGTTTAACGGTATAGAAGCAAATTGAAAAATTGAATGGTAAAGTACGTTGCCAACACTGACAACCAGGGTGCATGGAGACGGAGACACCCACAGTATTTTTATATTGTGTCAAATAATGTGTAGTCGACTTTTTGGGCAGATAGGACTAACTGAATGGAAGGAATTTGAAAAATAGGTTGGTTGTGCTGACCCACTGAACCAATCAAAACTGTTCCGGCGGTGAGCTAGTCTAGCCAAGACATTTCCAGCGCTTACTGTCCTATTCTCCCAAGCAGCTCATAAAATATAATCACTATAATGGCAGGCTTCAAAAATGTCCCACTCAGAGCACAAGCTCTCAGGATCAAAACTTCCTTTCACTCCTTTCATATCGAAGAATAAGTGTATACGTTCGTAGATGTATTTCTATTCTAAATATTTTACATTCACTAGTTACTTTATCGTCCAATGCGCTTAGGAAGTTAACATTCGTGCAGGCTTGTTGCTTTTTCATTGCAACTCTGACGATGCAGAAGTATTTGGCTACTGCAGCTTGCAAAATAACCGTTCAATTTAACATTGATTTTCATACATTTCTAGAAATAATATGGTTTTATCCAGTTCTTTCGAAATAGCTACTCAGTTGCCCCTTTAACATATTGTATGACATTGTTAATGTACTTAAGTGAAGGATTTGAAAGCTTGTTTTTTCTTTACAAATAATTATTATAATTGAAATATCCATAAGAAAGTTGTTAAGTGAGTTGTTAAAATAATCCTTATTTCTAAGAGAAAAATATTTCGTGAAGCCTTCGCTTATTAGCTTTACAATGTTTATTTCTAAGTACTTTAGCTACAATGTCGTAACCTTTGTTCCACAGTTCCTGGAAAAGTAGAGAAATAAGTTTACGATACGTGAACATTTCTCAGGAATATCGTGTCAACATTGCAAATAACTAACTATTTATGTGACAGTGTGTCACTGAAATACATATTATATACAGGGAATACGTTAAGCAGCGCCGAGAGTCTCCAAACTGAGCAAGATGTAGTACGCAAATCAAAGGTGGATAACGATGGTTTGAAAGCATGTGTGGAGACAGATCAACGCATCAGCGTGAAGGGACTTGCCGTACAGTTCGAACGTTTCCGACCACTTGTGTTTCCCACCAAATAGGAAGAGTGAAAAAATGAACTACTGGCTATCGCATGAAATAAGAGCATCTTAAACAGCAACGGGGGGAGGGGGACAACTGCGTTAACATGTTCGTTCGTCACCACGAATGAGTTCCTACTCGATTGTATTGTGACGTGTGATGAAGACTGGATCCCGTACGATAATCGCAAACGAAGTTGACTCTGGTTGAACGTTGGTGAAACCCCAAACATTTTCCAACACCAAAGAGCCGCGAAAGGTTTTTGTTAGTGTGGTTTACAACAGTGGATATTATCCATTACAAGTTCTTTCCTCCCGGTGAAACCATTACCGCTGTTGCGTACTGTGTAGAAATAATGAAATTGCGTGAAAAACAGCTGTAGTCGGTCAATCGGAAGGGTTCTTTGCTCTTAGCAAACAACGCTAAACCCCCACGCGGCAAGAATGACGAAACGGAAGTGTCACATGAGATATGAAGTACTCCCGCACCCTTTTGGCCGGCGTCGGCCCGATCATTTCCCACCCAAATCCCGACCTTTTCCCGACAATCACAGTCGGGCACCACGCATTTGCCGCAGTCGGTACAGCATATGCCTATAGAAAACGTGTTAAGTTGGTCAAAAAAAAACATGAATGCTGTTTATTGGTACCGACACACAGTTTAATTTTATCCGTTGCTCTCATCATGATTTACGGTGTTAATTTTCCAACAGTAAATAATCCTAGTGGCTTCTGTGGGGTTCGAACACAGGAACGTTCTGCACTTTTCGTTGATAACTCGTCGTCTTATCCTCATCCATGGATCCACGTTGTGAAATTTCTGCTCTTTTACGGTATCTGTAGTAACAGGCAGTCTAGAATGGAGTTGCTACGCGTTGTTCACCATCATGTTCAAATAAAAATAAGGAATACTTTCCTTTTTTCTTTGTTATGTGCAGCTTGTCTTCTTTAACACCTTGATCATCGCTGGACTATTAAATTTGTATCTCTCAATAAGTGTAATATGTCGCCTAAGAAAACACATAAAGCGAAATCTATGTCATAGATTAACGCCCTATTAACGAAATTAAATGTTCGTTGAAATATAGTTTAAAATTCAATGTTTTTAACATGCAAACGAGAACATGAAAAATGTAGTTAATTTCATTGCATTTGCTTGCTTTGTATTTTTATATTTTTCACTACAGATTTCTGTCATAAGACGAATGAAATTAAGATATAAATATGTTTTAATGTAATAAGCACATTTTAATATTAGAGTTACAGCCCTCGGCCAGAATTCTGCCCATACAAATGCTGCCGCCCACATTTCAACCGTCGGTCTTGAGTTGGGTTCAAAACAAGTGCCGAGTGAAGCCCGACGATCCTAATTGACATTTGCAATTGATTTTTTTAACCTCTATAGTGAAGAAATTAATGACTATTGTAGATGTATCGTGACTATCACTGATTTTAATTGCAATTGTTTTCCACAGACTGTCTCAGATAGTTGGTGGCCCGCCTTCTTTTCGACTATTCTTGCCGTCATATTCCCGCCTTGTTAGGACATGGTCGGCATTTTCCTCAAGCCCGACCAAATCCCAACCTCATAGTCGGAACAAGGAAGGCAAAAAAAACTTTCCCACCTTTTTGCCAACCATTTTCACAAAATGTACTGGTGTGATTGGTACACTGCAAGGATCAGTTTAAGCTAGTTAGATCACTCCTAGTTTCGTTCTTTAGGCCATTTTGACAACAGGATTTTTTTGCCTAACGCGCCCATTTGGCGTCGGGCCGCCGGTGGACCGCCTGTAAATGCGACTTTTTTCCCGACTGTCACACCCCCGACGCGGGGCCGATGGCGGCAAAAATTTTACTGTCTGGGTTGGGGCGCATTTTCTTCGTTGGGAAGGGTGTTCAAAAACGGCCGAAAATATCTTCCGGAACTTCAGTGCCCCACACGGTCCACGGTTTCTTCAGGACGGAATTTAGAATCTTGTGAATCGTTGGCAGAGATCTGTGGTTGCGATAAGTAGGCTGTTTACTTCACTCAGAAACTCTGTAGTAGTATGAGATACGGAAATTGCCATTTATTTCCGAACAGTCAGATATTTAATACTGTCGTCACGATTATGGCGAGAGTTCCTATAAGCCAACAGGGTGTTTTCCTTTTGGACGCTGTGGTTGACATTAGAGTTTTTTTCACGAGACACAAGATCCTAAACTCAAATCCCGGTGATGTATGAATTTTTTGTAATCTTAACGACGACTAACTTAATTGGTACAATCCGTAGTTCTCACTGAAAGGATCTACAATTTACTGCATTCAGAAGACAGTAGAAAAAAAGAGCTGTGTGTTGAATTTTAGAAATACCCGATTTAAGTTTAGTTACAATATGCATTTACGAACTCTTGTTGATAATAACACGATGTATGTAATTTTCTTTATTTTGTATTTGTATGATTAAACAAATGATTCTATTGTTTCAGACGGTCCCGTACCATCACTGGGAGAGCTTGCTGCTAGATGTGTTGCTTCTCATATACCATTTGAGTTAGTGGAGCATGTCTACCCACCTGTACCCGAGCAACTTCAGTTGCGGATTGCATTTTGGAGTTTCCCTGACAATGAAGAGGATATTCGGCTGTACTCTTGTCTTGCAAACGGAAGTGCAGATGAATTCCAACGAGGGGAACATCTGTATAAAAACCAAGCTGTTAAGGATCCCTTGCAGATAGGTATGTAATAGAATTGCCGTCCAGAGAGAAAAAAGTAGAGCATGTGAACTCAATTTCAGTCATAGTTGCAGAGACTACTTTTTGCCTTTGAATGGCTGATTTGCACTCAAGACGCGTGAGTAAAATTGTCGATTTCCAGATGCACGGGTTGTGTATTTCCCTGACTTGTAATTTACCAAATCCATATGGATGGAGTTCAATCTCCAGATTAAATAAATACCACAAGCTAAGTTCTAACAAAAATTGAATAACATACAGTCATAGAATTTGAACCTTCTCAACATCTATTTGTTTATCTTAGAGTGTAGTTGCCCTAAATTTAAAATGCTTAATCATCTCTAAGCTGTTTTGCATGCACTATGCATATTCTTATTTGTACCACTATCACTGAAAGAGAACGAAGAACTTACGTTTATCAGGAAGTGTAGTTGATCTGCAAGAAAACTGGATACTTTTCTTTTTATTGATAGTTTAACAATCCTTTCCGGACCACAGTTTTTTTTTCTTCCATATAATATATATTCATAGTGTTTGGTTTAAATTTATACAACTCTGAATTTGTTAAATGTTGGAATCGTAATAGACTACGGATGAATGGACGTAATCGTGTAAAAATTGCAATGTAAAAACTACATTTTTGATTGAAAAATAGATTATTTTTTGAAAGATTATCAGGTGCCTCTACGAAAGAACGTAGCGTGAAGTAACCACTTGAATGGTTATCTCAGTCCCCCGTCAAAGCACTAGAAGTGAATAATTGCTTTTTCCATTTTCCTTGGTTTCTGTTTTGCTTTACTACACATGAGCCCTTGTTAAAATCGGCATGAATCAAAGAAAAATTTGGTATAAACTCACCAAAACTTAGCGAAAATGGGAATTAAGTAGTTGGAGAAATTTGGAAGAGATCTGTATCATATCATCATGTGTCCACAAAAATGTAACATATTTTAGAATTGTCCAATTATATTTGGCCAACAAGAAAATCATCTTAAAATATGTATAGTTTCTTAGTTCCAGTGTCTTTCGTTTAGGTCCCATGACAGTCACGACAAAATAGGGATGAAGGGAACGTAGAAAAAGCTTTTGTCGTTATAGACATGTTTAAAGGAAGCCACCAGGATAAAAAGAATATATATCACAGCCAAGGGCGCCCATTAAGGGGTCAAATTATACTAGCCGGAGAAAATTATACTATGCAAGATAGAAAAAAAAAATGTTTATATGTACTTTCTATATTTTATTTTTTATTTACTTTCATTTTATTTATATATTTATTGTCAACACAACAAGCTTTGTAGCCCAATTGGAGTATCGCTTTTTAAAATGCTCATTTAGACATTTTTATTACAATATTTCTTAATGCGTTCGAAGACGAAGACATATCACATATATCCAGTTCGATGGAAGTTCTACACATTTCATTGTACGTAGTTTACATATTCTCCAGATTGGTGATTTCATCATTATATTGTCCTTGTCTTTTTGCAGTGGAAGAGACCAATGTTGTCTACACGAGTTTTAAATGATGGGACACGAAACTGTAACAGTGATACCAAGTCTGTGCAATCTAAGCCATTTTGAATTTTTTTAGGAAGAAATAACATATCAGAAATGGACATAAGCCTTTGCTCTAATGAACATAAGCATAGTACATTTTCTCTAATGTAGAAACGTTGTTAAATTTTCTTCCCATTCTTATTACAAATGCTACAATTTTAAAAGCTTCATTTGTAATATTTTTTATGTGGCTGTTAAACGTTAATTTCATATCAAACGTGACACCAAGATTTTTTTAACTACGTCGGGCCTACTTATGAATTTAACAATTAAATCTATAAATCGTTTTATTTGGACTGAATGATAAAACTTCGTATTAATTGCAAGTTGATTGATAACGCACCAGTTAGTAAAGATGTCTAAACTATGCTGTAGTTTTATGGCATCTTCATGGAATTAATTTTAGCATATATTTGAGGTCATCCGCAAATAGCACTTTTCATTATCTGGTAAGAATTGCGGTAGGTCATTAATGAACAAGTGGAATAACAACAGTCCAAGATTCGAGCCTTGCGGGACTCATGAGATTTGTGTTCCTTAAATAGAACCGACTGTCTGCGATTAGTTAGATAAGAGCACATGAACCTAATCAAAGATAGAGAGAAGTGATGGTGATTTAATTTACCTAGTAATACATTGCGATTAAGTTTGTCAAAGGCCTTTTCAAAGTCAATATAAATCGCATCGACTTGGTTTCCTTTGTCCAACGAGTTTGCAATAAAATCTGTAACAATTGTAAGGTTCGTTACCGTTGATTTTTGTGAAACAATGGCATGTTGTTTAGTTGAGATAACTTCCTTCAAATGATTAATAATACGTTGATATACAGTCAGTTCAGAGAATTTTGCAAAGATTGCAATAGGCCTGTGTTGGTAATTTCTCGTCTGTTTTAGGTATAGGACAAACTAAAGCAGATTTCCATTTGTTAGGAAAAATACATGTTTTTAGTGCCAAGTTGAACGCAATCAATAGGGAATATTTAAATTTATCAATACATACGAGGGTATACCATCAGATCTAACTGTCGTTTTGGATTTTAGATTCTTGACAGCCTTTCCTATTCCGTTCAAATGTATTTGATCAACAGGCAGTATTCAGATTTCTTCGTAACCCGTAGAATCACTATCAAAATTACTGAACGGTTGAGAAGAGGATACAGATACTGATTAGAAATACTGTGCAAACGTATTAGCTATTTCTTCATTATTACACAAATCTGACCTTCAAATTTTAATATATTTGGGGGAAGATGTTTTGTTGTGTTTATAACAAATTTCCACAGTTAACCTGGATCATTATTGATATTATTTTTAGAATTTGATATAAAGGTCTTATAGGCTATTTTATAAGTCTATAAGCTTTCCTACGCAGTCGAACGAATTCCCGATAGTACGATTTTGAATTTTGTGTTTAGACTTTATATGATAAATTAAAAAACTTGAGTTTCCTAATAATGTCATTAGTAAACCAGCACGGATACTTTGGGACAGAGTTCCTTTTGTAGGGGACACATTTGACAAATATTTCATAAATAATATATTTAAGTTTACTATACTAACTAAGTCATTAACATTATTATACTCTTTTAAGCATTTCGAATCAACTTCCAGTATACTTTAAGGTAGGTTTAATGTACTTCATGGCATGCTTTTTTTTGCGCCCTTAATTTAGTAAATATTGTAGTGGTTATCTTGTTAATAGCTTTTAGTAAATCATAGAAAAACTCACTTTATCCTTGCCCCGCTCTGAAAACCACAAGATGGGCGACCATGATCACAGCCATATTAGATCTACTACTGGATGAGGTTTCTCCCGGAGGGAGAAGTTGATCTGCTGCTCCGTGTTGGGAAAGGATATATATAATTGGTGGGAAGTTTCACTGTGGTAGAGATATATTACTCTAAATATGGTGGCTAGAATTTTATTGGAAACAAATTACTGGAAACTAGGGGAAAGTCTTGCTGAGTATCAAACAGCTTTCGAGATCTAATCGTTACCGATCGTGCTGACCCAGCGGAAGCTAGCCCGCCTCTGATTGAAATCCAGGGTTGGCATCGTAATATTCGATATCCCTGGTTTTCGTCAATCACATAGGCAAATGCTACATTGAAATTGTGGCAGGACCCGGTTTTATTATTATTAAGCTATCGGATAATAAACTGTAGATAAGACTGAGTTGGTGTAAACGCCATCAAAATCAAGCTTATACAATCTGGTACTTTAAAATATATAATATTTTTATGGTTTTGGATCATATTGAGAAGTTAATTATCGGCATGGAAATTGCAAAACTTCTCTTTCTGTTTTGAAGTAGTCTTTATTAAAAACAAAAATAAGAAGAATGCTGCGGAAATACAATAAAATTCTGTTCGTGTTAGGTTCTCGAGATATGGTGAGAAACAAAATTTTGTATGATGTTTTTAGAAGTATGAAATGATTTAAAAAGAACCACAACAGCAGCACCAACAATAAATAAAATTAAAAAGTGAGTAACATGGGGTAATTTGTAGCGTCAAAAACAAAATTTTGACAGCCATAACTGATCGATATATTAGTTTTTGATGCAATTTTTATAACTTATTGCATATAAATTTGAGGCCTTCCCGCAAAAAAAAAATTATTCTTCCTTTCTCTGAATATAAACTAGTTCCTAGTTCATTCATGGAACATTGAGACAGATGGAATTGTGGGAAACAGCTGCTTAAGTAGCATCTCATGTTGGTCTCTGCATCCGCACTCTCGATTTAAACTTGATCGTGGTTCAAATCCCATGTTACTAGCAGGTGCCATCCTTAAATGCTATATGCTCGATAAGGACGAAAATCGGAACCCCAGTATTCGCTCACAATTCTGCTAGTATTTGCTTTAAGTGCATAAATAGAAAAACTTTGACAAAATATATTCAGTAAATGCATCAGAAAGAATACCACCAGTTCATCCGATCAGTATTTAAAAGTTCTTAATGATTTGAATTAATATTTTTGCATAACTTTTAAGTTGTTTATTGAACTTCAGTGCCTGCAACTACGACATCAGAATATGAAGTATATAGCAATACATTGAACGGCCTGTTTCTTTAGTGGTGTAACAGTTATGTTGAATTGTAAGAAAAGTAATTTGAAAGTTTGATTCAAGCAGTGAAGAAATATTCAGGTGGAATAGCTCATAGAACGTGAAAAGAGTCTTGCAACGCTTTTTCTCCAAATGAAATAACGTTCGTTATTAAGTTGACTTCGTACTTAACTCACAGGCAGCCTTTGACTAATCCCAAAAAACAAATTACGTAAATTCTTTTAATTTTTGAAAAGTTATAAGTATTAAATTTTACTATTTGTATTTATTTATCCCTCCCCTCTTCCTAAAAGAAACTTAAGATGATCACATGTTCGAAAGTTCGCTTTTGTATCTTCCAGGACTTTAATTAATGAATCTCAAGTATTAGAAAGCGCACTGTTTGGAGTATCAGACACTGCTTTGGTAGGACTGGTAGTTAACTATTAATTTGGTGAGTTAAAATCTCTCACATCTTATATATATATAGTAATTCACAGCTATATTCAATCCACTACTGGTTGAGGCCTCTCTCGGAGGAAAGAGTTGATCTGCTCCCCCCACGCTGACCATATGTTTTGGGAGAGGAGAGCCGAAGCTCTCAACTGTGATCGGCAGTTTCTTTTATTCGCAGCAGCTTCCCAACTGCATCAGGATGCTGGGTGGGCACCGTTCCAGACCCTCTCGCTTTGAAAATATATATACAGTTTATTTCTTGCTATTTCAGATTGCAATTTTCAACAGCGTATTTCGTTACTATATTTAAATCAAAACAGCCATGGAACCGACTAGATAAAATGATGCATTTAGTGGGTATTTTAATATGTGCCCGTTATACTCTGGATATCCTTTTGTTCTATAATAATAATAATAATAATACTCCTTGTAATGTTCCACGAGCAAAAGTCTCAAGTTTAGGATTAAAAAATGGCGCATGCTTAATTTTCGCATAATTCTTGTTAAGTACCGATTACAGGGTTCCCACACACCTGGAAAACCTGAAAATCTCAAGGAATTACGAGAAAAAGAAAAACTCAGGCAAAACGATGATTTTATAAACACATTTTTTCACATATTAAAGAAAGTAACTAAAGTATGTAGGTACAGTGTGGATGAGAGCTTTTATTAAACTGTACATTTAGATTAGTACATCTGGTCTTCATGTCGTACATGGTACATTTCGATATGGTCACAAAACATTAGGATGGAATATCAGTCCGTTTCTGAGAACCCTGTATTATTGTTTTAAGGCCACACCAGCCAGATGTGCAGATTACTCGAGAATCACAGGCAGGACAGTTTTCTCGTAAGTTTTGTACCTTATGGTGGCTTCAGAACGTTTCAGCAGCTGAAAGTTATTGATATATTCAAGGAGTTTGAACAAGTATTTTAATCACGGACAACGATTCCGTTCATCACATTCGTTGGAGAGAAAAAGAGAAAAGCATTCTGATCCCCTGGTGCTCTCAGAACTCAATTTCTTCATGACATTGCTGCTTCGTTTGAGCCTTTTCTAAGGATATTTCAAACTGCTAAACCAATGTTTCCTACCCTTCCTGTTGCACTGGAAGATATTGTCAGAGAAATAATGGGAAGGTACACCAAGAAAGAAGTTCTGGATAGTGCAAAAAACAACTTCAAGATGCCACATATTGATGTTCGGAAGGCTCTAAATCTCATTTGTATTGATATTGGAGTTAGTGCAAGGTCTGCATTTAGAAGCCTCTGGTGTTATACACCAGACAAAATAATGTTTTTAACAGCTGTCGACAATAGAAAAGCTAATTGAGCGTAGTCCTCTGAAGTACCGTTGTGTGAGATCTGTTGCCTGTTTTGTACCAAAGCAAATTATAAAATATCCATCTCAAAGCACTCAGCGTGTGGAAGCTCTCATATTAATATGTCGAGAAGAAGAGAATAAAACACTTGCCAGGGATAAAGTAACTCGTCAGTACAAAACACTAATACATAAAGTAAGCAAAGAAAAAAATATTAAGAGAAAAGTTTGAACAATTCTCAATTAAAAATGGAGATCTTGATTCCTTCTTCACCAATATCCTTAAGAATCAAGTGGATTGTGCTGATGTGTAGTGAAGTTGGTGTTGATTCTTTCTCATGGAAATGCATATGTGGAATATGGATTTTCAGTAAACAAGCAAATATTAGTTGATAATTTAAAAGATGAGTCAGTAGTGGCCTTGCGTCAGGTATATGATGCAGTAAACGCTAGAGGTGGTGGTGAATGTGCATATAGACAAGGATCTGATTCAAAGCGTAACTGGATCAAAAATGCTGTAAGTATCCTTTCCTTATATCATAATTTTACCTTATATTTATAAAATTATATAATATGTTGACTATGAGTGTTAAGTGTGAATTTT
The DNA here is from genome assembly GCA_022664845.1 of Lepisma saccharinum. Classification (NCBI taxonomy): domain Eukaryota; kingdom Metazoa; phylum Arthropoda; class Insecta; order Zygentoma; family Lepismatidae; genus Lepisma; species Lepisma saccharinum. The sequence continues at coordinate 85,342 of JAGDQP010003397.1, forward strand.
TGCACTTAAATTCCCTTAGGACACTACGTAAGTACAGTTCTTTTCCTGTCTATTAATATTTAACCTATTACCTTTTTTTTTTTTTTTTTTTTTTTTTATACCACCACCACCACCATCATCATATATATATATCATTAACGCTGGAAAATAATTAGGGAATTGAAAAACTCAGGGAAATCAAATTTAGAACCATATTATTTTCAGGATCAGTTACAAACAGACTACTAAAGCATAAAATGTTAATGTCTTGATTTGGTTAATTTTAAATATAGTAATCAAATTAATTAAATAGCAACGAAAAAAAATTAAAGAAGATTTGAACCCGGGCTTTTCAACATAAGGAGTTTTGCACTGTTGCTTCCGTCTGATACCTTGAGTTAATAGAAGTACTCGGAAGATACAAAAACAAAATTTAGTCAATTTTGACACATTATATCACTGATTATGTTTCTTAGTAAGAGAAATAATTTTGTTGTAATTTCGCTACTTATACTGTTTTCAAAAATTCAATTATATTTATAAAATTAATTTCTCCGGTTAGCGATTGCTTGCTTGTGAGTCGTGTATTTGGACATGTCAATTACCTTTAATTTTATTCTCTTAAATGTATGAATATCAGAATTTATTTGTATCATGAACGTTGTTGATTTTTATTTTAGAAATAAGCGTATCGGTAAATTATTGTTATATATAAAAAATTTGTAGGTGTCATGTACTAAATCTTCGTTTTTCTTTTTTCCTAATTGTAGGTTTTCATTTAAGTGCCACTGTTTCCCCTCCCCCAACAGTTGGTCAGGTTCAAGGGCAGTACAACGTAGCAGTCACCTTTGATCGCAGGCGCATCACTTCCTGTAATTGCACGTGTTCATCTCAAGCTTACTGGTGCTCTCATGTAGTTGCAGTTTGTTTACATCGAATTCACCGGGTAAGCATTTACCTAACTTACTGCAACAAATTAATTGTATTCTAGAATGTATTTACGTCGTTTCAATGTCTACAGGGTTCAATCAAGAATCGCTGAAAACTTTGCAGCCGAGCAAGTACATTCTATTTTGAAGTACGGTCTTCCGTGCATTACAATGACAATATTCTAGTTACGTTTGAGTAACTGAAATTCAATGCTGTTTGCGAGGATTGAAGTTATTTGCAAAATAAATTTTACCAAAGGTAAAGGAACTGTTGGCGTCGATATATAATAATAATTCACAGCTATATTCAATCCACTACTGGATGAGGCCTCTCCCGGAGGGAGGAGTTAGTCTACTGCTCCCACGCCTACATACGTGTTGGGAGAGGAGAGCCGAAGCTCTCAACTGTGATCGTCACTGTCTTGTATTCACAGCAGCTCCCCAATTGCAACACGATGCTGGGTGGCACCGTTCCAGACCATACCGCTTTAGAACAGAATACCTTTTGCAGAGCTGGGAATCGAATCCGGGACCCCACGATAAACAGTCAGCGACGGTAACCACTAGACCAGCGGAGCGGTAGGTGCCTATATTGGTATATATATATATATGTGTGGGTGGGTGGGTGTGTGAGAGAGAGTGAGTCTTCAGTATATTATAGACCGTTGTCATCGGAGTAAGTATATCACGCTGCTGAATTATGGGATTATTAAGAATAAATATGGAATACCAAGTTTTAGTATAACATAAATGTGTACACTGAGGTTGTTGAGTGTTGCTACACTATTCTAACATATAGAAGGGAAAACTTTTAAGAGATTTACAGATCTGTACATTCAGATTTATGGAAAATGTCCGATGTGAAGATTTATTCTACTAGAAGATTGTTCTACTTCTCATCTTTCGGTGATGCCCTATTTTGTTACTTATCGAGACTTTGAAACTGTCTATGGGTCATTTTCTGTGGATCTGAGTGTACACTCACGAAAGAATGTATTCCGGGAATATTGAGGTTTAATTTTTTATATTATATTTTTGGGTCAAACAGGCACCTATATGCCTATGCTCATGACATATAATTTCTCACACATGTAAGGGTTTAAGCTACAGCTACCTGCCTGGCCCATTAAATTAGAGAATTAGGTACAACGTTCCTGGAATATACTTTCTTTTGTGAGTATACCTATGTAACTGTGATTCTAGTGGCATCTGTATTGATATCCAGCTTACAATATATTAGTACCCATGTGTAGATAGAGATATTCATAAAAATGTAACTTTGGATATGATAATAATACGGCATTGTATCCATCTTGAATAAAGGAAACACAGCTTTCTGATAAGGCTGTTATACTTTAGAACCCACAAAAAGAAACTAAAGCGTAACTGTTTCGGAAGCATACCACCTTCTGCAGACTGTACTACACAACTCTGAAGTGTAGTACAGTCTGAGGAAGGGAGTGATATGCTTCCAAAACTGTTACGCTTTAGTTTCTTTTTGGATGCGAGGGTGAAATGAACAATGTAGTGTGTGCGTATGCAGTGTTCGATTTGTTATAATTTACGAAGGGGAGATCCTAAAATTAGTGGTTCCTGACAGGTTTCAACCTACTACCTGTTTGGTTAGGAATACTAAGAGTTTATCCCTGGTTTGTATGATATTCGGAATCAACAGCCAGGGGATCAAATGCTCACGCACCAGCGAAAATCCCTGGTATTCTCCGCAAGTTGTCTGCGAAGAAGAAGAAAAGATATAATTCTGGGACCATGAACTTCGCAGCGTACCCCCAGCGGAAAGAGTAATTGTGGGCGGCGACTTGAATGGACATGTAGGCAGAAGCAGAGAAGCATTGAGAGAATCCACAGTGGATGGGGTGTGGGAGATAGGAACGAGGAATAAGAAAGAGTAATAGACTTTGCAGCGGCATTCGATCTGGCGATTTGCAATACATATTTTCAGAAGAAAAAGGAGCATCTTTTAACTTAAAACAGTAGTGGAGAAGAAAGTCAAATCGATTTCATCTTGTGCCAAAGACATCATATTAAGGAAATTAAGAACTGCAAGCGTGGCCCCAACAACACAAGTGGTGATTGTGGACTGGGAGTTTGCAAGTAGAAATAATAGAAGGCCGCGAAGGAGAGCCCAAAATTAGATGGTGGAGACTGAAAGAAGAGAAACTATGTTTAGGGAAGAGGTTATCGAAAGAATAAATCTGAAAGAAGAGGATGTGCAAAAATGATGGGATGTGAACAGTAGTACTAACGGCCGCAGAGAAGACTTAGGGTAGAACGGAAAGGGCCTCCCTGCAGAAAAAGAGACGATGTGGTGGAATGAGGAAGTAAAAGAAGTTATTAAAGCGAAGGAATCTAAAAATAGATGGGATGCGTGAGGTTAAGAAGTTAAATGTAGCTTCACAGTGGCTAATAAGGAAGCAAAGAGGGCAGTGGTTAGAGCAAAAACTCAAGCATGTGATGAACTGTATGACGAACTTGAAACAGCAGGTGGAGTGAAGAAGCTATATAGATTAGCAAAATATCAGATACAAGGCACCCATATTAGGCAAAGTAAGAATGACCAAGGATTCGTGCTTACCGATGAAGATAGGATCAAAGAGAGATGGGCCGAATATTTCGAAACACTCCTAAATGAAAAAAATCCGAGGAAAGTTCTTAGCGATGGAACTCCAAATCTTGGACCGACGAAAAGAATATTCCGGGAAGAAGTAGAGAAAGTATTAATTAAAATGAAGACCGTAAAAGCTACAGGTCCTGATTGCATGCCAGTAGAAACAGTTTGGGACCAGAATTCAGCCTTAAGCCCGTGCCTCTTCAACGTAGTCATAGACGTTATAACTCAAGATGTGAGAGTTGAAGCCCTCTGGTGTATGATGTTTGCCTATGATATTATACTCTGTAATACTAATAGGCAGAGCTTGAAAGTAGAGAGTTGGAGGAAGTCTGTGGAAGATAGAAGCCTAAAGATTAGTAGAAAGAAAACTGAGTATCGTGAGCTTAACGGAGAAGGAAATGGAGACGTGATGTTGCAAGAAGAACAGTTGAATAAAGTGAAAAGTTTTAAAATTTTTAGGCTCACCTGTTACTGGGAATTGCGATTTGGACTCTGAAATGACACAGAATGCAAGAGGGTTGGCGAAATTGGAAGTAAATAAGTGTCGTTCTCTGCGGCCGCAGAATCACGGTGAAGAATAAAAGGATGATTTACAAAACAATGGTCAGAACAGCAATCATGAACGCAGCAGAAACATGGCCAATAAAGAAAGCACAAGAAAAGAGATTTGATGTCACCGAAATGAGAATGCTACGCTGAATGTGTGGAATAACAAGAGGAGACAGTGAGAAATGTGTGTAAGTAAGAGGTACAACCAAAGTTGTAGTGATATCTACGAAGATACAAGAAAGAAGACTGCAGTGGTATGGACATGTAATGAGGAGAACAAATGACTATGTAGTCAGAAGAGTGATGGCAGTGGAAGTGGAGGGCAAGAGAGGTAGAGGGAGGCCAAGAAGGAAATGGATGGATAGGGTTAAGAATGATCTCAAGCAGAAAGGTTTGTCAGGGGAAGAAGTTCGGGACAGGGCTTTGTGGAGAAGACTCAACAGAAAAAGGGAGGCCGCGGGGGGGGGGGGGGGGGGGGATGGAGAGAAAGAAAGATTAGTATAATCAGCCTTTGTCAGAAAGCTGCGTTTTCGTTTAATCTAACTTTGTGTACTAAGTAGAGTATAATTTACTACTTTTGTTATGGAAACTCGTCATGAAAGTTTACAATTTCATTTGAAGTGTAATTTATTTTTTTAATATATACGTACGTGACCCTATTTAAAGCTTGTGTAAATTTCATTTCTGCACATAGTAAGTCATTGAAAGCAATTATTTATTTATTTGTATTGTTTTTTAAATTAAAATTTTTCTATTGTATGAATAGACAATACTGTTGTCATATATTAATATTACTTTCTTCTTTTTTTCATAGCCAACGCAAGTGTGTCTTAGGGCTCCTGTCAGTGAATCTCTCTCTAGACTCCATCGCGAACAGCTGCAGAAATTTGCTCAGTACCTGATAAGCGAGCTGCCACAGCAGATTCTCCCAACAGCCCAGCGTCTGCTTGATGAACTTCTTTCTTCTCAGCCTTCAGCCATTAATACCGTATGTATACTAATTTTTCTTAGATCTTGAATTAGACCATTTTGTTTGTTGAGTGCAATTTTGATTTGTAGTAGTCGCGTGTGTATGAATGTTGATGTATTGGAAACTGGTCGCAGGTACTTTGTGGAGTAAATACAAATATATTTAACCTGTTTTCGTTATTTTAAGCCCTCGTTCACAACGTGCGGCCGCAACACGGAGAGTTCACACATGCTGCGTCTTGTCTGCGAACACTCTGCGGAAAGAAGGCGTTCAAGGACGAATCTCTCGCAATGGATGCTCACGTTCGTGCAATAGTAATGTACATGGGAATACGTGTTTCAAGTCTCACTTGCACTCAACCGCTACCACTTCAAAGTACCTGTACTGTCCGATTTATCAATTCTTCCGCTAAGATAACATTTTTCAGTACAAAATAAATTATCAATTTATAACTTCAATTATTCATTTTAATATTCGGTCACTTTTTTTTTTTTAAAAAAAAAAAAGCTTATAATTTACTACTTACAAAAATACAGAAAAATAAAAAGAATCTCCATTTTTATAATTAAATAGGTGAGATTAAGAAGTAAAATATTCGAAATTTTAAAGAGACAAATATCGCATTAAGTTTTGCATATATTACTTAACGACAAGTAAGTGTGCGCAATGCTCTTCGGGTCTCTGTGATTATAGGTTTCTAGTTTTGACCATTAGTTTAACCACAAAAGAGATTTTGGTTAGTTTGCCGAAACTAATGTCAGGTGGAACCTTTTGCTTCTTAATCTCACCCATTCAATTATTAATTACCAAGCATGACTCTTTCCCCTATGTCTATTCTATGCAATTTTTTTTCTAGAAGTTACTAATTTGTGTAATAATAAAATACAATATTAGGAAGAACTTTCTTTGATTCCTGGTCAGGAGTACGTACAAATAGACTAGCCTGTATGTTCGGTGTGGGCTGCCGCCATTGAGCATTACTGGCCCGCATATTTCTACTTTGGTTATTGATACGAAACTTCATTTATAAATAACAAGCACATCATTAGATTTTTGTTTCATAATGGTATAATTGCTACTAACTAGTGTTACAGAAGTTGTTCAACGTGTAGTACACGAAAATGCACGCATTCCCGGCCAGGAACAAAGAAATAAAACACTGCATTACTTGTACACATTTTATTACCGTGTATTATACGGAATGTTTTTATTCTATTTTATTATATGGAATGCTGTTTGATATTAATAAGAAATTTCAAAGAATAGATTCTTCTTTCTTTTCTCTGTTGGGAAGTTCTTCGCAACTGGGAAACAATACACAACAAATTTTGTACCATGCTGTATCCTCCTTGTTCCTATTCTTGTATTCTTCTGTTCGAATGTTCCAAATGCACTCTTTTCTCAATCACCATTAAAAACAGTTCAACATCAACTTTTTGTATATGCATTCCGCACAATTTTCGCACATCTGTTCTCCATTAGTGTGAACGATCCAATGCTGTGCAATGGCCCGTGAAGAACTTGCGGGGCGATGTGGAGGGTCTGCGAAAACGTTCCGCGGCTCAGAGCTTCCTTTGCTGTGTGAATCACTCCATTTACTTCAGTGGCCGCACGTCTTGTGTTCCGCAAGTGTGAACTGGGGCTAAGAATTCCAAGTTACTAGGAGTACAATGTGAGATAACATTTTGATTGAAACTGAGCAAAATTTTTAACTCAGAAATTTTCGTTTATAACAAGTATTCTTTTGAGATTGTAGTTCATTGTCATTTGCATCTTTCGGTAAGAGGAAGGTGTTACACTTAGAATTTGGTTGTTTTTCCAATCATTAATAGACGCTTGTAGTACCTAAAATCGTTTATATTACTAATATTCCACCTTGTAAGAGTCTGTTTTGCAGGCCATCCTGTTCCAATAGCGGTCCATTACTTATTCGGCTTGATTTGATTTGAGCTGCATGTTATTTTATGTAAACGTATGTTTCTTCGTCGTTAACTTGTCGAAGTCATTCTTAGATTTCATAAATAGTGTAAATTAGTTATGTTAATTACTCTCAGGTTATCCTTATTTTCAGTACTTTAAGTACGGACAATTTTCAGTTACTCTGTAGTTTATTAACACCAGAATGCAATGAATTCAGTAGCTTAGTTTCGGTTATGTAGCTGCTTCATGGACCTAAATTATATATAACGTGACCCAGGACATGTTTTAACTAGTCGAATATTTCCATTTACTTTTTAGAATTCATTGCATTATACCTGTCTTGATAAAATTAGTACGGGGACGTATGACGCTACTTCGATTTTTTTTTTTTTTTATGTGCATATCATTATTCTTAATGATGAAGTCTGTGAAATAGTAGTAAATTCACCGAAAGTTAACATATCTCATGATATTTTAACGTTGAGAAACGATTACAAACACAGTAGTTTCGCTAAATAATACATCGAGTGAAATGGAAAGATAATGGACTGGCAGAGCGAGATACTCGTTCCCAGTACATCGTCAGTTGATCGGGCATGAATTTATTTTATGTTCTAAGAAGGCTACATACACATCCTTTTTCCACATAATCGTCAAGGCTTGGTAGAAATCATGTTTTTGCTCATTGAACCACATATCTTGGCAGCTGCCTTGACTTCATTGTGGGACAAGAACCGTGTTTCAGACAAGTTCGCTTACAGCTGGGAAAAACTCCAACTCAAAGCGGACACCGTGTAAACAACTGGAGGACAAACTAAACTAATTATCTTTTTATTTCTTTTCAGTTGTTCCTGCTTCATAACGTGAGTCAACTGTCTTGTGATGTTATATATCTTAAATGTTGTATGTTTTTATAAATAAAGTACTTAAATTCCTATTTGCAAATTCCCTCCCAGTCATGTTCCAACATGAAGGAGCAAAGGTCAGGATAATATTCTGGACGCCTGGCCAAAGTTAGTCCCGCACCACCTCAAGTCAAAGTACGAGAGGAACACAAGAGATTCTCGGAATGCTGGAACACCGGTAATCCGACAATTTTTAGGGACAGCCTATCCGAAACTAAGGAGGGCGAACAGCTACCCGTGACGTGCGACCCTGAAAGTGCGCAACTTAGTTTGTTGCTAAGAAGGCAAAGAAAGTGGAAAGTTGGTCTTTTTTTAAAAAAAAAAAAAAAATAAGTGTTTTCGCGAATTGAAGGAAATCTAAAGATGATTTTATCTTTTATGAGAAAATGCGAACGAATATTGTAAATAGCATTCAATCTTTGTTTTGTAGTGTGCTGTAATCGACGATTTAACCTAACATTTCATAATTACCATAACCTCTTAGCTTTCCAGTTTGTTGACTGTCTTCCTAATTGATATTGTGAATGAAACTACAATCTACATACGTTTGTACTTCATTCTATATGGCTGGCCACGCTTGTTACCTCCTTTCAGTATGGCAGCCTAGGCGCTCCACCGTGATATTACCGTATTGACGAAAGCTAGCTTGTTTTTTCTTATGTGAATTATTGGGTCATCCCATCGGTAATGTCTTTTTCTACCTTTAATTTTTTTATTTGTTAATAAGAAAGTGGAAAAAAATGTTACTTACGAGTATGGAACATTAAATCCCTAAATTAGATTTGAAAAGATTGAAGTCGTATCATTAAGTGTCTGCCATTGCTTTTTTGTGCAGGTATGTGGTGCACCTGATCCAACAGCAGGGGCTTCAGCCAATGATCAGACTTCTTGGTATCTGGATGAGAAAACCCTCCATGACAACATCAAAAAAATCCTCATTAAGTTCTGTGTGCCAGCACCAATTGTGTTCAGGTGAGTGAAACTCTGTGCTTAAAAGGTTAACTGATTACCTACTGGCTGATATTATACCCATAGTGTTGTATGTAGACAAGCTCTTGATGAATTATTGCAGAGTTTTGTGTACAAGGTATGTCAAGGAATTGGGTTGTTGACTTCGATTCGAATGGAGCGAGTGCCAGCACTAGATTATCGCAGATTGCTCAGACAATGACTTAGCAGTCGGAAGGTACTGGGAACGATCCCAGCGGCCGTTAGTCCTGACTAAGGTTTTCCCCTCAGTCACACCGGATAAATGCCGGGATGGTACCTTCAAACTAAATCCTGGTCAGCTTCCTT
>JAGDQP010003398.1:0-10791 GCA_022664845.1 Lepisma saccharinum
CTTTCGTACCGTGGTCCATCGACTCAAAAAGAACGATCGTCCAGATGTTCCAGCACATATTAGAGGATATTCGTTCTGTCTATCTGTAATAACCTTCTATGCTGATACTTCGACTATATGTAAATTCAAATAACCCGTAGCTAACTAAATTAACCTAAAATACTTCAATCTTTATATAGAGTAAGATATTTCCTATCCCGATTATATTGTAGGTTTCTTCCATATTATATCAGACAATTAGCGATAGAAGTTAGTTGAGATGCCCAACTTGTAGGTACCTCGACGTACATATGCGAAGTGGGGCCACACTCAACATTTAAAAAGGTCTGGCCTAGGGTGCACTCTAGCAAAGCCAACTGAAGAGCCTATTAAATAAAACTCGGTAAAATAGCGATCAAACTTGTTTATTAAAACATGACCAAAAATTCCACAACGTAACCCCAATTGACGTTTAACATACAATGCTTTTACAACTTTCAGCGACTTTGAGATAACAAATTAATTTCTTACATTATATTTCGACATAGAGTAGGCCTATTTCTTCCTTCAGATTAGTATATATTTAATTATTTAGCAATAATTTGAATACAATATAAATCGTTCCAATAGCATCTTTACGTCTAATTAAACAATGTACAGCTATCCTCAATAGCTCATAATTATCAAAATATCCGTCACGAACTTCAAGTTTAATAGACAATAAGTCAAACAGTAAGTTATCGATTCTCCTAACCTACTCGTATCTGCTGACATACCTGACGTCACATATAATCATCTTACATCGAAAATCAAACAAATATTTCGTCGTCGGAACTGCAATACCTCCTATGTGGCAAATCATCAATTTTCTAGGAAGGTCAAAAAACCGGTTTCTGTACAACAGTCTTGAATACAATTTAGGTACTTTAAAGTTGTTATATCTCAATAAGTAGAAGTTATTTTCACATGAAATTTTTCTACAGTATGCAGAGTACACAGAACTATAAACTGGTGCAAAAACATGAAAAATTTAAAAAAAAAATGCCGCATAGGGGGTATTGCAGTTCCGACGACGATATTTAATTTAGCTCCATTTTATATATTCTCAACAATAGAATTTAATTTTCCAATATTAAAATCTTATTTCCATTTTGCAAACCAACAATGTCAACACGCAAAAGATTCAGTTTATAATATAACATAAAATTTTACTGCCGCACATCCGCAACAATCCATGAAGCATGTATTTAAACAAAACAAAATACACCTTGGCCTTCCTACCTCCATGCTTCCCATATCATAATCCTAAGTTTGGAGCTTACTGTATCATATCCTGGCTTAAGTGGTCCGTGTGTATCGAAATCTTCGGATATCATTACCGAAATAGAAGTATCTCTATTTCCAATTCATCAACAAGAAAACGACAATAATGATGAAGAAGACACAGAATATTTGGAGGAATTGACTGATTTTGAGAAGTCAACAACTTGCAGTTCTCCCTCTTCACCTGAACAACAGCTACAAAACTCAATGGACGACATTTATTAAAATATTAGATACACTTATTAACACTGCAAGGAGATATTGACATCTTCTCTGCCTTCATGGGCAACCTAATGCCGCAACTGTTTTTCTTAGATGCTGTGTTTGCCACAGTCGAAAATGAGGATCAGATTTTTAACACCACTGCACCATCACGTAATTGGAAGGCCGCAACAGATCAATATAAAGAATTTAATCTAATCAAAGATACAAACAACAAAAGATTGTTTGAAACAATTGCAAACAGCGCGATGTTAATTGTCTTTCTAATTCAATAGGCGTCTTGCTTTTCGGTACTAGTGATAAAGCAAACCACCTAAGAATGCTGATAATTAGGAGAATGTGGCAGAAGAAAGATCAAATTAAAGACATCGGTGCTTCCCTCATATTTAATGACCAACAGTTGATAGACACTATCTAAAATATTGCTCTACACATTCCACCTATAAATCGTTCCGGCTGGGCCAAAAATGTTCACTTGCAAATGATCGCAGAATCATTCAACAGAATAGTCGCTTGCTTCCAATTCAACCTCCTTACTCAATCCAAAGTAAGCCAATCTAGAACACTGTACGAAGAGCTTCAGTTTCTTCGAACCTTCTCAATATTTACTCCATATTATCCCACGCGAAATATTGTAAGAGAAGCATTAAGGATATTGTTAAAGGACAGCCATTTTTAACCGATAGTTACGGTAAACCGGATCGTCTGTCCACTTGAAGACATTGTGAAATGTGATAGTGTGTAAATAGTGTGTTTTTGGAACTTTGTGTGTAAAAAAGTTTCAAAAATTACCTAGAGAGACGCCACCCAACTTACAAACAATCTACTTGCGAAAATTGGGATGTACCAAGAGACACAGGAAACCTTCGCAAATGATGTGAAGACAGTAACACTAATGAAACACTAACTGACGAAGCATTTATTAACGAGTGCGTATACAGTGGACGACTCTTTACTTTAGTTTATCCACACAACCTCTATTTTAATTGTTCTTTCAGTAGATTAGGATTTACTTTATGAATTCGTTTATTTGTTTGCCTTTAAATGAATTAATATGTTATCTTCGTCTCAATTAGAGTTCTAGTAGTTAGAAATTTAGATAAAACCTCCTCACACATTAGCTTTGGGCCACCGGTTGAATGTTTTCCTAAGAAGTCCTTCGAAATTAGGATTTACCAATACCAGGCATTCATATCCGGACCATCTTCACTTGTATATTATTTCCAACCTAAAATTATCATAAACCACTTTTACAAATCCTTTCATATCTTCTGAACCTGTATGGGATCTCCAGGATCCATTTTTATTCTAAGAGTTAATGACCCACCATCTATTATTTAACCCTCAGTCGGTCGCACAATGTCAATTTGGTTATACACGTAAGAAATTTGGGCGCTTTTTCGGGTTTTCACCCCGGAGAACCATCCAAACCCTAATTGTAGTCCAGTTTCACTCCACCGACCCCTGAGTGGAGAAAGTTGTTTTGCTGAGTGAACACGTGCAAGCTTAGAGCCTTATGTATCACATTGATACAATGCGACTATTACGCTAATTTCCAACTTTTTATTCTCAAATTAGCATAACAATTAACCAAAACACAATATCGGTATTAAATTTATGATTGCCAGAACTAATAATTATAAATCACAAGTAAAAACAACTGAATGATGTGACACGGATGATAACTAAAGCATTAAATTCTCAGTTATAATTGCAAACTGTATCAGTTTGATACAGTGTTATCTTCCTCGTCCCTGATTTTCCACGCATCATTGAAAAAGGTGAGGCATGACATACTTCTTTCCCTTTTTTAAATTTAAGAATTTAATTAATACTATGCATACATACATAACGGTAATAAATTAAACAATTCTAATTTGTGTACAAATGTGGCAAAATAGGTACCCAAATGCAAAAAAAAAAAAAACTTTAACATAAAAGTACCATTCTGATAAAGGGCACCTATCTCATATCTTTTTAGGTGCGACTGACGGACGGGTAAGTCTACAATATGCAGAAGGTTAATTCGTAATTTTCCACTAATCGTGGTGCATACTGACTGGGAGTTGCCAACGTTCTTCGCGCTACTATCGATCCATTTAGTCCCGCGTTAGTTTACATGCATACAAGTTAAAAGGAAATTGAATCGTACGTTTGAAGAAGGAAACAAAACCAAAAAGCTGTTTTGTGGGAAATTAAAAAAAACTGTATAATATGTTTATTATTTATTGAAAGGAAACAATATTGCTACTGAATATTCAAAACGGTCTTCTGATACTTTCGTACTGCTCAGACAGTTTACAAGTATTGTGTTTTTTCCTGTAGAGTTAAAAAAGTTGGTGGATTTGTTTCCTTCTTCAAACTTATGGGAAAACGTCTGCACATTTTGAAGTGCTGAGACGTAAGAATGGAAAAATCGACCAGAAAATGAAGAAAAATGCAATAGAAACCTTCAGATGAATGTTATTGACAAGAAATGTATGTACAATGAACTCGAAAGTTACAAGTAGGAGGCCTATGTAATAAATTCCATTTTTTCCGTCTACCCACTGCCAGAAATTTCGCCCTACAAATGTGCAAAACTGTTTTTATTCCGTAACAGTGATAGTAATAGTTTCTGTATGTAAACATCTGTTAACAATAGCAGTTAAAAATATCAGTGTATGAAAACGTATCTAAATGCGAGTTAGTTATTCCCGTCTGTGAAAAAGCAGTTTAAAACAATATTTTAGATTAACCTACTTCCCTGTATCCTGTTACGTGTTCAGTAGAGATATGGACAAAGGTAGTTTACGCCTTATCCATTACTCCACGTACCAACTATCACCCAGTGCTTTCTGAGGGCTTTTTATATCAATTCCGTACACGAGTAACTAACGCTACTAATTCCGTAGTGTTCACAGGAAATGGTTGTCCTATCTGCAGACGGTTGTAGCAGTCATCGCAATATATCCCTTGTAGCAGTGAAAAATAGCTGCTACGCTAGTTTTGCCTATGTCTATTTCGCACCTATTTTTGAAGGCTTTACTAATGTTTTTTTTTTTGCTTTCTTTATGTATTGTATAGATGAGCCATCCCTTCCAGATATCAAATCCGGCATAAAGTAGACTTTCACATTTTTGGCGTTTATTGCCTTCTTCAAACTGCCGATTCAATTTGAATTCATAAGGGTGGGCGGTCTATACGCTAATTTCTATCTTGATGCTATATCTCAAAATTATTAATGCACATATTAATAGACAAAGTACAAGAATAACATACGCCGTTTGTTCCTAGAAAACTTATACGGAATCCTAAAAGTGAATGAAATATTTGAAAAAAAAAAAAAATGCGTTTGAGGTTCAATAACAGAAACTAGTTTTCCTGAATAGGAGAGCCAGTTTCCATGAAATGGCCAACGAATCTCAATACAAATTGCCTAACAAAATACACAAATAAATAACACATAGGTAATATCCTCTATCTTTTAGATATTCTCAGCAAATATATGTTAAAATAAATAAAGTCAACGCCCATATCATGAAGTTTCCGCAGTCTAAAAATGTCAGAATATATTACTTGCAGCCTGGCAAACAGATAGAGCGCAATTTTGAACCAAAATGCTGTTGGCTCTGTTACCTACCCTGCTTTAAGACGGTCAGTTGCGCTAAATTTTCTGTCAATTTTTAAAGTTTCTTCGGTCTGAAATTTTCAAAATATGCTACTTCGGACCTGACAAACAGATTGAGCGCAATTTCGAACCAAAATGCTGTTAGTCCTTTTATCTACCCTGCTCTAAGACTGCCAGTTTCGCCTAATTTTCTGCCAGTTTTTGAAGTTTCCGCGATCTGAAATTTTCAGAATACACTACTTGGGACCTGACATACTGATTGAGTGCAATTTTGAACAAAAATGCTGTTGGCCACTTTATCTACTCTCTGATCTCCTTTTTCATGAACATTGTATAATGTATTTTTGTTAATATTCCCTTAGTATTAAAAATCAATTTCTCTAAGCTCCGAGAAATTAACTTCAAATACCTTTGTATTCTCTGACGCTGCATATTATAGAATTATATCTACATTTAAGCGCATCCGAACAGAATTGTGATAATTATTATGTCCCTAACCGAAACCGTTTAAACTCCAAAGGAACCTGGATGTCATAATTAATTTCTCGAGTGATTACGCAAGATTTTCCGGATTCAACAAAATTCTGGGAACTGCATAGCCATAGACTACTGCGGAATAAATTTCAAAGGCACTGGACGAAAAAGGATTTAAAGCATTTTTGATAATTTTTTAAACAATTAAAAATTGTCCACTGTTTTCAGAATAGATGAAAATTTCAGATACGATTAAAAAGAGATAATATTTCAGGAGATATACAGATCTATTTGTAAAACAGGTTATTTTCTAGGATAATAAGACGGGTGTAAGGGGAAACCGGGGAAGTCAGTTTTAAACTGGTTTGTGCTATATAGTCCATTGTATTGAGTAAAATTGGAACTACAGAACTTAAAGAAACAAGGATAAATATTCGTAAATGACCATAGAAGACAATATTACATGTCTGTTGAGCCGTTTAAACATTATCAGTTACAAGAGTTAAATATTAAATGAAGAAATTAAAACTTAGTTTTCTCAATTAACCTGTTTTGTTACAATTTCTTTCTCCCGGCACCCTTCAAAAATGGTCTCTAAAATTTATTATATAAATATTGTCGTACATCAGTTAAGAGTTTTCAATCGAAAGTTCTCTTCGTTAAAAAATATATTATAATACAGAGGTTTCAATATATTTACGAAATAGCTTACATGTCTTAATATAACATATGGCTAAGTTTATATATACTTCTTTGAAGTTTTGGAGACATTTTTAAAAATGTGTTTACTAGGAGTAAACATGGTTTCGCTTGGGAGTGATTCTAAAGTCAACTCATACATATGCAATGTACGTATGGAGTCTCTATATAATTTTATCAGTATGAAAACCGCTTCGGGATAAAGGCAAGAGTGACGCAAGAATTCTACTCACAAAAGAAGTGATATCTAGTTTGAGAGTCATATCCAGTGATATCTTCTTTATATCACTCTGACGGAAGTGTTTCCTTTGTTATAAAATTAAGGGATTTAGTATTTCTCCGCCATAGTGACACACATAAAGTAGCTCGCAAAATGGATATCGTTTCCTTTGTGATTAGAATTCTTGCGTCATTCTTGTCTGTACACAGAAAAGGTTTTCATACTGATATCATTTATTTTGTAAGGTTGCCTATTTAAAAAAATGCATAGTCTTCATACAAAAGGCCGATTTTGGGCTGTATCTCGAAAAAGGTAACTCGTATCAACAAAAAAGCTTCGATTTACGCGCAATTGACCTTCCAAAACTCCATGGTACCATGCAATTGGGGCAAAAACAAAAATACACACATAATGACAGACACACCTTTCTATCATTTGTGAAAAAAATGTGATTCGGCTAAACATTCTGAACGTTTGCATCCCTTTAACGATATTGACGTGTGATACACCGTTTAAAAGGTATTAAGGGGAATTCCGATACTGGATACTCATGTAACACTCGCTTGGCTTTAGTATTTGAAGAAAGGGGTAGCTCTATGAGAGCAAAATTTCTTATCCGATTTTGAGCATAATTTCTTACCCAAGCGTTCTTTTCGTGCATGTGCATAAAAGAAACGGGAATATTTCTATAGGAGTACATAATAGTTTAATATTGAATTTAAACAAATCAAAATATACCGGAGAAGTAATGCTTAGCTGAATAGTACCTTAATATAAGCACATAATAATTAAACAATGTCAGAACAATGTCGAAGTATTCTTACATCAATATCAAAGCAGAGAGAACATACAAATATACCATAATACATAAAAATCTCAACTAACCTGGAATTACTTGATGAATGGTAATGACATGGTGTTGATATCAATTATTCACGCACGGATATCAATGGAGCACGCTTTGTATATCAATTAATGTTCAAGTCCAATAGACGTAAACAGAGGATATTCTCACTGCTGGTAACTAATGTTCATATCCATTGTCTACCAATAGCGTATGTTTGTTTATAAAGTTCCATCTCTAATAATGTTCAGTAGAAGAACTCTTAGTCTTTTAAACTGACAAAGTCCAAACTGAACTTTCGAAGATAAAGTCTTAATTTAAACTAACGGCAAATCAAAGACTTTGACAATATATATTGACTGATCAAACGTAGCGTAAAGACTGCCTATAGAGAGCTTAAAGGATGTATTTTCATTGCTTCTTAATGTTGACTGTCACACTCTGTTTCCATCAGGAACTGGAGAAAGAGAGGTAGGAAAGGTTCTCATCATAAGGAAGGATATACTTTGGTAATTTTTCCTGAAGCATCCTTGTGTTCGATCACATTTAACACATTACAAACATAACTTCTATTAATTGTTTTTCTCCATAACACTGTCTTCGTATCTTGAATACTTCACGTATCTATCCCGTATCTTGAATACTTCTCTTGAAATATACATTTGTTATTCGTTACGTAAAATGTTATATTGTCATAAACAACCATGTTCCGCTCATGCTCTTCATAGGAATTAAGAGAGAAAAACAATTTATAAAATTTGTTCTAAAGTAAATTTCCATTACATATTGACGTGTTATTATTATTTTATCTTCTCTGCTCTGAGAATTTATATTAACACCTTGTCTCAACACGTATTAGCAGTTCTTCGTAAATTCTTTAATTGATCTTGTCCTCCGTTATATTCCATACAAAATTATACAACTTTAATGTTCTTTACATTTTAAGATCTTTCTTTTTAAACTATGCAATATATTTTGAACATTTTATAACATCTCTGTAACTTCGTTAATTAATGCTAGATTAAGATTCCGTGGGTTTCGTTTGCCTATGTGGTCTAGGGTCTGTGCTATCAGCAGGGAAGTCCTACCGATCCATTTTTTTTGTGTGACCTTTGTATGGCAAAGAGCTTTCAAATGCAAGTTCAAGCAGCGAAATCGGGCTTATATTTCGCTAGATCCGAAACTAGTTGTATACAAAGAGTCCCGCTAACAAACTCATTTGTCAGCGTTACTCGAAGAACTGCCGTTTTTCATGATTATTCATTTGAAAGAATTGTAAATAAGTGGAAATGGTCTGACTTCGAGAAGAGGTAGGATAAGATGGTTACTAATTTACCCCGAACTAGCAAGAATGAATCATTCTACAAGTATTGAATATTATTTGGAAGTATATTGATTAAATAAATTACTCTAAACATCCGGACAAACACGAATAATATGCTTTTGAATAATTAGGTAATACTACAACATTGAGTAATTATATACATGACAGGATTTCAAAATGCTGACGTTATTACTCTGATTGATACAGATAAGGTGCAATGTGAATCGAGAAGATGTCATAAAAACTACTATAGAAGACGTATTTTCCATATACTATTGCTCGTTTGGTCCAAAAGACTTCGTATTTGTTAATTCCGCCAAAAATCAACATTTTAATACGACATGTTCTTTAATGCTTGTTTCGGAAACATACGACTTATAGCTTAAATACTTTCCTTATGCTGCATATGTCTCTAGCTTATGGTTTCCTAAATTCAATTTTCCAAGTGTAAATTCATTATCTAAATACAGAAAGTTCGGAAAAACAATGCTGAATTATCTCATTAAATGTGCATTTGGATATGACTTAGCTAAAAGGTACTTACACTGTTTTTGTCGTAATATATCAGACATTATTAATCTACGTGAAGATAACATACATCTCATGATTAAAGCAATCAATGCTTCAAACTGCTTTTTCGACCAAACGTAGCAGGAGGACATTATTAAAAGCGCTTTCGTCCATAAAACGTTTGATTGGGCACAGTGCCCAAAACTTTGATTCACAAAAATGAGTATTTGTAGTGTCATGTTAGTCGGAAAACACATTTTTATTTGAAAAGTCCTTGAAATAATGGATAACAAATACACATGAATGTTCTTTCTTTTAAAGAGTATGTTGTTATGACCGCCAACTTGAAGTCAGTCATCTTAAATCTTGCTCGATTTTTAAGGAGTAATATTAGATATCAATCTGAACTAGAGTTTTACCAGAAATACATTGGTGAGGTCAGTTTTGCCAGAGATGTATTTTTTTTTAGAGATTATGAGATGTGACATTAGTACGTGTAGTTTATTGAAAAGTCGGGAAATACTCCATTATTCATGAAGCTGTCAAAAATTAAAACCTCATTGCACCACAAGTAATGAGCAAAGGGTAGGTTGTCACCAATACTCATTACTTGTGCATTGAGCCTTCATTTCATGCAATATTTCAAGAAGTGTAGAGCACTTATAGATTTTTCAATAAGCTACGCATATTAATGTCACATCTCATTATCTCTCTCAAAAATACACCTATGGTAAAACTGATCTCACCAATGTATTTCTGGAAAAACTCCAAGTCCAGATTCATATGTTACATTACCCCATTTCCATTAAAAAATAACAGCATTCAAGACGGCCGACTTCAAGATGTCGGCCATCACAAACATACCCTCTAAAAGATAATGCATTAACCTGGTATCCATTCATATGTATTTGTTTTCCATTATTTGAAGCACTTTCCGTCATATATTTTGTGATTTCCTGATGCGCCCTAATCCTCTACCAAGTTTGCTCGAAAAAGTAGTTTGAAACATTGCTAGATTTACTAGTTAGTTATATGAAGGAATGAATATAAAGTGCGGTTTACGTCTGAAGTAGACCTATCTTGGAGACGTAGAAGTAAGAGTTCGAAGTTTACAAAACAGTGAACAGTCGGACAAATGAAATGCTCAATGATATTATTTCAACTTTTTTAAAAACAACGAATGAAATATCCTCTTTTACGTTAATGAGATCTAGCCTAATTTTAGGAATTAGAACTCCATTCATTAGTTTAAAGAACACAAATCATTTCGCCTCTACGTCAAGCGAATACAATATATTATTTTTTTTTACAAGGAATATTTACACGTTTTAATCCTGTTGTTTACTTTCAGTGTATAACTAATTAAGCAAAAAACACAAAGATAAAGACCCAAGAAATTAGGCGAGTGCAATGAAGGTGCTAAAACGGCAAAACGATGTTAACTAAAATTCTCCACATTAACTTTTTTACTTTTATAAAGAACTAGTAACTATATTGTATCTAAATAAAAATGAGCATTTTTCTTTAAATGTTGATGAAGACACTTGTATATATATATATATATATATATATATATATATATATAT